>JAHPZR010033668.1:17500-35260 GCA_019787425.1 Platygyra sinensis | reverse complement strand
CAACGGAATTGCGGAAAGATGACATTAATGTATAATGTAATGTATACGTAATTGGCCACTCCCCATCGGGGCTTTTCAGGACCAATGCAAACAAACAATGACGAATTAATATTCAAATAAACATAACTAGGTTAAGAATCCCAACTGGCGGGAGGCAAACCAGTTGGCTATTTATAAACGTGGCCGAGAAGTGGCCGGTCAGAACGGGATTTGAACCCGCAACCTACGGATTTCAAATCCGACGCTCTAACCACTCGACCACGCTGCCTCATTAAGTGCAGAAGTTGAAATTAAGAGCAGAAACTTAAACTTGAGTGCGAAAAGTTACAATTAAATCGATCGAACTTCAAACGCGACCTCAGATGTCGTTTATGTCTTGTTGATTTCCAATTAATTTCTTCTTGTGACGTTTTTCTTGAAAGGTATCATGAATAATGCATTTTTTACAAAATAGCAACACCTGTTTATGGTGTATTAATATGCATGCAAAAATTCAGCAGAGTGATTGGCTGAGAGCACGTCAATTAATCCCAAACAGAATAAAAAGTCGAATTTAAATTGCACGTATATTATTATCAAGTAATCAAATGATTCTTCTTCGGTTAATATACAAGGACTCTTAAGACTATAAACAACAGCGCCTGCAATAAAGCTTTGTAACCGCTCGCTCCAAAAGTCTCACTCGGAACCAAGCAAGCTAAATCAACCATATAGTTGTTTAAGCGCAATTAACACACGCCGCTGCGCGTGTTGTTTTTTAACTCTCCTCCAGTCTCCTCTTGGTGTTTTAATTAACAATTAGACTACGAGCCAGAGTTTTCTACGAGCAGATAGTGCCGAGTTGACTATCGCTCGTAGAAAACGAGGGCGAGTATTCTAATTGTTTTAGTATAAATTTACCGTAGTCTTATTGCATAAAAAGGAAAAAATGTCAAGTAACGTGTAGAAAAGAACTGTTTTATTATGTTACATCAGGTTCAAACGTGATGCGTGATGTGTACTGATGCGTAACTCTTTTCAATCAGCAGATAGAAAAACGGTAATATAGCCAATCAAATTCACGGATTCACAATAGACCACGGTAAATTTATCCTTAAATGTGATAGAAGACGGTCTTTCGTGTTTGATATGTTTGTTTAATTCTCGATAACTTATTGAAGAGAAAATATTGCTTGTACAGAGGAAGGTATTCTTTTGGTTTTTTATTTTAGTAAGATTCAACTCATGCAATAGGGACGGGAAATAAGGTCATTTAAATAACCTTTTTTGGGATGCCTCATATTTACTACTATTTATCTTCTAGCACAACGAGAGAAATTTAAGGATACATGGATTAAAAATCACAAGGTCCTGGAAATGTCGTTTATGTCTCGTTTATTTATCAGTCCCTATAACAAATATGGATTACAACACAAACACACTCTCAACAAAAACGGAGAATGCTTTCTCACAGTAAACATTTTATACTGCTTTTCGTTTAGGAAGAATTTTGTCTAGTTTTCTTCTGTTTGTTTACATAACATCTGCCTTGCTGTCTTAACAAATGCCGTGCGGAGCTCGCGAAGACGCCAGCAATACAAAAATGGATTGATGGACGAATTCATGAATACTTCTGTGATAGCAAATTGCTATTTGCTTTGCCCGTCCTTTATGGAAAGTCCATAAAGAGTCAAAATAACATATACTGGAAGATAACATATAATCAAAACTATAAAGAAGACAAAAGTGTTCATTGCGCTTCTTTTCAATCGCGTTAAGTTTAAGTTGTTTCCAGCGTCGGAACTTTGCACTGCCTGTTGTTGAGCGTGAATTTGTAACTGATGTCGACGAATAAAACAATAAATTCTGATATAAGAAGCCATACAAATTAAAAGGCAAGTAATAGTAACGATGGCCAAAACAAACTTATGTACACGTTCGTTCCAAAAGGCAAACCCTGATAAATGGAAGCTTATTAACCATATAAGTATTAAAGTATATTTAACACGGGATTCAGTCACTAAAGTAACATATCTCATGTGATAGTGAAGAGCCAGAAATCGATCCAAAGTAATGGCTGTTACTGTCATGAGAGAAACTGCACATAAAAAAACCCCGGTCAACATTACAACATAGGTTTACGCCGGTTTCGCTACTTGTCGAGTTCGCTACGTTCGAGTTCGCTACATGTTCGTTACCGCATAACCCAGTTCGCTACTTATCATAACCGAGTTCGCTACCTAAGTTTAACTTTACTAACATCAAAAAATACAAATGACATATTGACGTTCTAGAAACTTCTATGTTGTATTTCTACGATTGGTCGTTACGTTTGCAAACTACGTTAAGCCGACAAATAAATCCCACAACAACCTACAACATCCAGCGGTAGGTTGTCGCGCGTCTCGGCGTTTATATAATGCGACACAACGGTACTGACAAAGTTGTGCCGTGTGAATGGTCCCACAACTTCTCCTACACAAGTCTTTCATTTTGCAACCAGGTACAGGTAGCGAACTCGGTTATGATAAGTAGCGAACTGGGTTATTTTTTTCGCGCTACTCAATTCGCATCACAGAAACATCAATAGACGTTTTCTCTCTAATTTAAGGTTTAATTTGGTATAAGTTTTGTTGTGTTTCGTTGGGTATTTATCGAGATCGAACTCCATTTATTCGTTGACTACAAAACTTCTTTCGCTTTTGTGTTAGCTACCGACGCCGTTAGCTCAAGCATTAACTATGGCTCAAGCAAACATTACTTCGCAATTTTCATTCGCGACCCACGCCGATGTAAAGTTTCGTCGCTTACAATGATGTGGATGCCGTATAAAGGTCGAGCGAAAAATATGATTTACACAAACACACTTAAACGTTTACTTACAAAAAAGATTTATTGAATTCGTTTAATCTCCTTTAATCATATGTTTAGTGGGGCGCATAAACTAGCAGCACGGGGCGCTGGAACCAAGATGTGGGGCGCTCAGACCTGGGGCGCTAGAACTTGGGGGCGCTCAAACCGGATACCGGTAGCGAACATGTAGCGAACTCGACAAGTAGCGAAACCGGCTGTTACCGATACGCGGATACGTGGATACGCAGTTCACGCTTTTAGAACGAAGCATATACATTGTGTTTTCACGCCCCGGATCACGCATTTAAAGAACGAGAAATCCATATCATTTAAATAGAACGGAAAAAAATACAGATCATCACATATAAATCTTTAGACAACCAATCAATGATTCTCATTAACTGCGCATCCGCGTATCCGCGTATCCACTCTGATCATAGCTTCAAAGTGGCAGGGTATTCTGCAGTTAAGCCAGAGCCAGTACAATCATCTTTCTTTTACTCGGTACGGTTAAGAAAAACAGTAAATCTTGTCATAAACTTACCTCGACAGGTTTAAATTGTTTTGGAAGTTTCTCCACAGCGTTCAACATCAACTCTCTAATCTTTTTTCTTTTTTGAGATCGAGATATTTTATCGCATTCCCAGTAGCTTTTCTTCGATGTGTTAAACTTCACTGAGTTTTTAGTGCGGTCCACTGGCAACCGGCTTTGCGCGACTTCATCGTGAAGCAGTTTCAATTGCTCTCTCAATTCGAAGGCCTCTGCTCGCGCTTTCATGAGCTCATGAAAGTGGATCGTCGTTTGAGTTTTCAACTGTTCATTTTCAGCTCTAAGTTCCTGAATGGTACGGTCATAATGTTCAAGAAGTGGCGCGGAAAGAATATCCGTCGGATGTTCCCGTTCATATGGTCTGGGACCGCGTCTATATAGGACATTTGCAGGTTTCGCTAATTTAAACTTTGAAAACATTTCTGCACTGAGTGCTATCGATGTGAATGCCGTCGAGGTTTGTGGTTTTCTAGTCGCTTGGATAGTTCACCCGAATTGAAATGATTGTATTTAATTGTTTGCTGACGATTTATGAGACAAAACCCCATAGACAATAGGTAAATGACGCGCTGATTTTAAAGACGCTTTAAGCATGTGATTGCAAAGAGCAAGGCTTAAAAACTCCTTTTATTAATTTACTAGATTACGTTACGGGTAGAGTGATAATTTGAAACTTGTGGCCGCGAGCGCTGTAGTTATATGAAATTATAATAAAGTTTCCATATAACGCGCGCTCTGATTGGCTGAAATAGCGTCCTTTATCAGAGAATAAAGTACGGGTAAATGGTGTCACGCCATCGACCCATCTGTAAAATGGCCGGCCTATTTCCGGATTTCTCCCTCGGGATTTTGTGTGACCCAGACGTCTTGTATGATTTGGAAGACGAAAATGAAAACGAGCTGTTAGCTTCAATTGAGATAGAAAATGCTATTCGTAATGACACAGTTAACTCGGTGGTAGAAAGTGAAATTTCGGAACATGTACAAGTTGCCGATGAAAACAACGAGCCGCGACCGGCAAGCAACAACAAAAAAAGCAACCAAAGGTTTGTAAGCCTGTCAAGTGCTGAAATTGACGAAGTCATAACGAGAGCAGAGGCGAAAAACACCAAAGACAACACAAAATGGGCTATCCAAGTTTTTGAAGGTAAGTTTAGTGCTGTAAAAATGCTATAAGTTTCGGCTACGTTGCTACAAACTCAAACACGGCTAATAACTCTCGTGCGATACAATCTCGTGTTAAATAAACAATAAAGGAAAACCGGAAAGTTAATTAGCTTGCGAATTAAAATGCAAGGGCTTAAACTTTTGCTCAAAATATTTAATTTTTCTTTATGTTAATGTTTTAAAAACAGCTTGGTGCCGCGACAGAAAAATTGCCAAGGGTCTTCACGAAATGACCAACAACGAGCTAGATAAGTACCTTCGTCATTTCTACGCCGAAGCTCGCACAAAAGATGGTGCACTTTACTCAAGGTCATCCCTACTTGGAATTCGCAACGCTATAGAGAGATACCTCAATAATCCTCCACTCAACCGAGGAATTTCTATTTCAAAAGGAGTCGAATTTCAAGCTTCAAACAAGTTGCTGCAGAGTCAGATAAAATTAAACAAGCGCGAAAACAAAGAAAACGTCCACCACAAACCTCCCATTCCAGAAGCAGACCTCCAGAAATTAAAATCCTCCAGTGCAATTCGGGTAGATAATCCTTGGGGCCTTCTGCGGAATGTCTGGTTTCACATCACCCTGTACTGGTGTCGTCGCGGACGCGAAGGTCAGCGAGAACTTACAAAACAAAGCTTCCAGTTCTTGAAGGACGACACCGGGCGCCAATACGTCTCGATGACCCACGACGAGGCCACTAAAAACCACCCTGGAGGAATCGACGACGTTGCTAGTGTAGAGAAGGAGGCCAGAATGTACTCCACATGACCAGCTCTTACTGATGCTGTCACCTCGAGCAGTCTTCTTCCCCGTGAATCCAGCTCCGACTGTTGTTCATTCACGAAACACAGCGCAGCAGTTTGTCAAGTACCAGCCACAAGCCTTAAGCAGCCTGTTTTCTAATTGTCAAGTTAACAACGTACAGGTTTTCATGGCCCAGAATTCAGCCGAATTTCACTGAACATTTTACTTTTCGATCCTGTTTTTGAATTGAAAAACTACAACTAGTACTCGTGGTAAAATTCGATTCAGTTTGTGAACTTTGATGGTTTTGTTAACTTTGATGTGTTGACATTTTGACAGCTTTGACCTTCATCAACCAATCAGGTAATTTGAACCATTCTAACAAGGACTGCGATTGGCTAATTTTAGCGTCCTTTATCAGAGATTAGTGGACGCTCACGCCATCTCTCTTCAATTGGAAATAAAAGTTTTTTTTGAGCGATACGTGAATGTGTGGGGAAAAATTACTGGTTTCTTTATCATAAAACAAATAAAGAAGCCTCGACTGTGCTCTGTTTTGTTGTAAAGCACTTAGGAAGCGGTAGAGCACTCAAGAAGTGGGGAAAAAACACTCGACTACGTCTCGTGTTTTCCCCTACACTTCTTTCGTGCTCTACCGCTTCCTGCGTGCTTTACAACAAAACAGAGCACAGTCGAGGCTTCTTTATTTGTTAACCATTTAGCGGCACGCGCGTTTAATTTTCAAATTTTGGTAAATGATCGTGAACTGATTGTTGACAAATCATGAAACAAAACCGCGGGGACCGTTTAGCGAAACTGAAATGTTTGCATTTATTAAATTGTTGGTTGGCATTTAACAATACAAAGTCCGCGGGACAATAGGTTATTGAAGCGGTAATTTTAAAGGCGTTTTAGCATGTAATTGAAAAGAGCAAGGCTAAAACTGACTCATTCCTTGTGATTTAGTAGATTTCTTTGTGAGTAGAATTATAATTTGAACTTGATACGCACATTTTTTCTGAACTGTGCAAGTATTTTGCGCAGGTTGCGCGCGAGCAGTGCAGTTAAAATTTTACAAGGGATTCGACAATATGGTAACGCGGTGAACATGGCTGAAAGACTCATTTGCCATAAGACAGATTTGACGTGGCGCAAGTGACTAATGCGCGTGCAAGTGATTGAATAATCTGAAAGCACGCACGCATTTAATTAAAAATAATGAGTACTCTTCAGTTTTTACCGTCCGCCCTCCGTGTATTTTAAGACGGCGTCAAATTTTATAATCACATTGCGCATTATAACACTCGTGGGTGTCTCGGTCTACTGAGAAGAGTCGTATCGTGGCCAAAACATTCTCGTCCCCATCGCGCTTTTCGCTTCTCTTAGCCGGAGGGACCACAACACGAGAATCGAATCGCCAAGGCCCGCCGCGCTAAGAGAAGCGGAAAGCGCTATGGGGATGAGAATGGGCCAGAAAAAGATCAAATGACTTGTACAAGTTGTATCTAGCTTAGGAGAGTTTCAATTCAGGGAGAAGCTGCAGTTGTAATGGCCCCCGAAAAGTTTTGATCAGAGTCGCTTTCGCTTTCGCTTACTGTCCAGACCTCGCTCTTCTTGTCACAAACTTCCCCACCCACACCCCTTAGATGTGTCCAAGCTGAAACAATTATTTCCACACCCCCCCCCCCCCCCCACAAAGGCTAAGTTTGTAACACTTATCGCTTCCGAAGAAATTTGAATTTCGCGCTCGGTGAGCTGGCTACGCGTCGGTGATTCCTAACCTTTGTCTTGCGGACAATAGAAACCCTTTCCTTCAAACAATAGATGAGGCCATAAAAGGAGCAAAAGCTTGATTGTTGCCCAGCCAAAATCCTCACCTAAAGCTGTGTCCACCAACAATTCCGATTTTTTTTTGAAATAGCAACATCTGTTAATGGCATAAAAATATATATGAAAAAATTTCAGAATGCTGATTGACTCAAGGCACGTCAATTAATTCCAAGCAATCCAGAAAATTTAAAAGGCCATTTGCACGATCTGATCACATGGTACAAAAATCACACATGCTGTGACGCAAGTTCCACAGTGGCACTTCCAAAACAAAGGCACGTCAAGGTGGACAGGTACGAGTTGAGTTTTCATGCGTCCCATCATGTGTGATTTTGTACCATGTGACCGGGTCGTGCAAAGGAATTATTTAGATCAAAAAGTTGAAAGTAGGGGCAGAAAGTTGAAATCAACTGAAGTGCGGCAAGATGAAATTAAGTGCAGAAGTTGAAATTAAGAGCAGAAACTTAAACTTGACTGCCAAAAGTTACAATTAAATTGCAAACTTAAATTGATGTAACTTCAAACGCAACCTCAGATGTCGTTTATGTCTCGTGATTTCCAATTCATTTCTTATCGTGATGTTTTTCTTGAAAGTCCCATCAATAATTCATTTTTTACATAATAGCAACACCTGTTTATGGGGTAGTAATTTGCATGTAAAAATTCAGCAAACCGATTGTCTGCGAGCACGTCAATTAATCCCAAACAGAATAGAAAGCTGAATTTAAATTGCACGTATATTATTATTAAGTAATCAAATGATTCTTCTCGGGTAAATGAATAAGGACTTAAGACTTAAACTCATAAGTAACATGAGCGCCTACAATAAAGCTTTGTAAAAGCTCGCTCCAAAAGTCAGACGCTGAACCAAGCAAGCTAAATCAACCATATCGTTATTAAAGTATAATTAACACAGGATTCAGTTACTTAAGTAGCATATCTCACGTGAAAGTACTCATCATCACCGAAACACGGTATATTTAATGGTCTCCCAAAAGTCGATCATCAATATATACCGGTCCATTTTCAGAATCCTGTCAAGCTTAAAACAATAAAAATTCATAATAGGGCAGAAAACGGAGAAATGTCTACGAACTCAAGTTCGTCGAACTTGAAAAACACACGGTGTTACCCGTAGCATTTTTTAACTCTCCTCTGCTCTCCTCTTAGCGTTTTAAAATGTGATAGAAGACGGTCTCTCGTGCTTGAAATACTTGTTCCAATTCTCGATAACTTATTGAGGGGTAAATAGCGCTTGTAAATGGAATTGAAATATTACAGAGAAAGATTTTCTTTTGATTGGTTTTCATTTCAGTAAAATTCAACTCACGCAATAAAGGCGCCAAATGAGTAATCTATCTCATCATTTAAATGAGCTTTTTTGGGGATGCCTCATAAAGATAATATTTACTACTATTAATCTTCTAGCAAAACGAGAGAAATTTCAGGACACCTGGATTTAACATCACAAGGTCCTGCAATTGTCGTTTATGTCTCTATTAGTTACAATTCCCTATAACAATATGGGCTGAAAAGCAAATAAATTCTCGAGAAAAAACGGAGAAGGCTTTCTCGCAGTAAAAAATTTATACTGCTTTTCATTTAAAAAGATTCTGTCTAGTTTTCTTCTGTTTGTTTACATAACACCTGCTTTGCTGTCTTTACAACTGCCGTGCGAAGCTCGCGAAGACGCCAGCAATACAAAAATGGATTGATGGACGAATTCATATATACTGCTGTAACAGCAAATTCCCATTCGCTTTGCCAGTCCTTTATGGAGAGTCCAAGAAGAGTAGATAATACATACATTGGAAGATAACATATAACCAAAACTATAAAAAAGACAAAAGTGTTCATTGAGCTTCTTTTCACTCGCGTTAAGTACAAATTGTTTCGAGCGTCAGAACTCTGCACTGCCTGTTGTTGAGCGTAAATTTCTAACTGATGTCGATGAATAAAACAATAACTTCTGATAAAAGAAGCCATACAAATTTAAAGGCAAATGATAGTAACAGTAGCAACGACAAACTAAATATATAGAAGCTCGCGAAGACGCCAGCAAAACAAAAATGGATTGATGGACGAATTCATTAATACTGCTGTAATGGCAAATTGCCATTCGCTTTGCCAGTCCTTTATGGAGAGTCAATACAACATTCAATGGAAGATAACATAAAATCGAAACTATGAAGAAGACAAAAGTGTTCATTGCGCTTCTTTTCAATCGCGTTAAGTATAAGTTGTTTCCATCGTCAGAACTTTGCACTGCCTGTTGTTGAGCGTGAATCTGTAACTGATGTCGACAAACAAAACAATAAATTCTGATAAAAGAAGCCATATAAATTAAAAGAAAAATGATAGTAACAATGGCCACAACAAAGTAATGTACATGAGGGTACCAAAAGCTAAACCCTGATAAAAAGCAGTTTATCAATCATATAATTCTTAAGGTATATTTAACACGGGGTCCAGTCACTAAAGTAGCATATCTCATGTGATAGTGAAGAGCCAGAAATCGATCCACAGTGATGGCTGTTATTGTCATGAGAGAAACTATACATAAAGATGGCCCAGTTGGTATTGTTCATAATCATCTTTTAACTAATAGAAAACAGAGTTGTCAACCTGTTTGTTTTTACCCAGAACTGACCAAATAATTCTTCTTTAGCACATAAAGCTGAAGAACAGTGGAAACGCCCAGCACCTTGACAGCAACACAGTTTATTGCACTCTCTAAAATATCCAGTGATTCTTAATTAACTTCTTCTCGAGACGTTTTTCGTGAAATGTGTTCATCAACAATTCATTTTTTTCGAAATAGCAACATCTGTTCATGGCATAAAAGTATATATGAAAAAATTTCAGAATGCTGATTGGCTCAGAGCACGTCAATTAATCCCAAACAGTGCAGAAAATTTAAATAGGCCCTTTGCTCGATCCGGTCTTATGGTACAAAATCAAACATGCTGATTGCAAGTTGCACAGTGGGACTTCCGAACAACGGCAGGTCAGGGTGGACTGGTACGAGATGCGCCCCAGCATGTGTGATTTTGTACCATGTGACCGGGTCGCGCAAACGGCCTATTTAGATCAAAAAGTTGAAAACATGGGCAGAAAGTTGAAATTAACTGAAATGCGAAACGGTGAAAGTAAGTGCAGAAGTTGAAATTAAGAACAGAAACTTGAACTTGAGTGCAAAAAGTTAAAACTAAATTGCAAACTTAAATTGATCTAACTTTAAACGCGACCTCAGATGTCGTTTATGTCTTGTTGATTTCCAATTAATTTCTTCTCGTGACGTTTTTCTTGAAAGGTGTCATCAAAAGTAATATGCATGCAAAAATTCAGCAAAATGATCGGCTAAGAGCACGTCAAATAATCCCAAGCAGAATAGAAAGTTGAATTTAAATTGCACGTATATTGATATTAAGTATTTAAATGATTCTTCTCGGGTAAATGAATAAGAATTATTATGCTAAAAATGATAAGTAACAGTGCCTACAATAAAGCTATGTAAAAGCTCGCTGTAAAGGTCAGACGCTGAACCAAGCAAGCTAAATCAACCATATCGTTATATTAGTATAATTAAGGGCGCGTTCGTTTGGGATCAATCCAGAATAAGAATAATTGGAATAATGCGAGTAAGCGTTTGTTTTGGAGCTATTCTCATTCCAGAATACCTAGATTTCCATTCCGGCTGTTCTGCTCCCAGGAGCAGAATAGCCGGAATATATTCCGGAATATCCCAAACGAACGCGCCCTAAGACAGGATTCAGTTTCTAAAGTAGCATATCTCATGTGATAGTGGAGAGCCAGAAATCCATCCACAGTGATGGCTGTTATTGTCAAAAAGAGAAACTGCACAGAGAGAATACCTCATCATCACTTAAACACGGTATAGTTTATGTTCTCCCAAAAGTCGATCAGCAATATATACCCGTCCACCTTCGGAACCCTGTCAAGCTTAAAACAATAAAAATTGATAATGAGGCGGAAGACGGAGAATCGTCTTCGAATTGAAGTTCGTAGAACTTGACAAACACACGCCGCTACGCGTGTCGTTTTTAAACTCTCTTCTGCTCTCCTATTGATGTTTTAAAATGTGGTAGAAGACGGTTTTTCGTGTTTGATGTAGTTGTTCCAATTATCGATAACTTATTGAAGGGTAAATATCGCTTGTAAATGGAATTGAAATATTACAGAGAAAGGTTTCCTTTTGGTTTTCATTTCAGTAAAATTCAACTCAGGCAATAGAGACGCGAAATGAGTCATCTATCCTATCATTTAAATGAGCTTAATCTTCTGGCACAACAAGAGCAAATTCAGAACACCTGGATTTAACTTCACAAGAACCTGCAAATGTCGTTTACATCTCGTTTATTTATAATTCTCTATAACAATATGGACTACAAAGCAAGCAAACTCTACTTAGAGCAAAACATCAAATGCTTTCTCACAGTTAACATTTTATAATGCTTTTCGTTCAGCAAGAATTCTGTCTAGTTTTCTTCTGTTTGTTTACATAAGATCTCCCTTGCTGTCTTTACAACTGCCGCGCGAAGCTCGTGAAGACGCCAGCAATACAAAAATGGATTAATGGACGAATTCATGAATACTGCTGTAACAGCAAATTCCCATTCGCTTTGCCAGTTAATCATGGAGAGTCCATAAAGAGTCAATAATACATACACTGGAAGATAACATATAATCAAAACTATAAAAAAGACAAAAGTGTTCATTGCGCTTCTTTTCAATCGCGTTAAGTTCAAATTGTTTCCAGCATCAGAACTTTGCACTGCCTGTTGCTGAGCGTAAATTTCTAACTGATGTCGACGAATAAAACAATAAATTCTAATAAAAGAAGCCAAACAAATTAAAAGGCAAATGATGGTAACAATGGCCACAACAAACTTATGTACACGTTTGTACCAAAAGCCAAACCCCGATAAAAGGAAGTTTATCAACCATATCATTATTAAAGTATATTTAACACGGGATTCAGTCACTAAAGTAACATATCTCATGTGATAGTGAAGAGCCAGAAATCGATCCACGGTGATGAATGTTATTGTCATGAAAGAAACTCCACATAGAGAATACCCCATCATATCTGTCGCATGATCTACGAAACGGTCTTTTGTAAGTTTTTCAGCAATACTAATCGGTTGAACAATGAGACCAACAAGAAAATCTGAAACAGCGAGACTGCAGAGCATAATCATGTGCGGCGTTGAGCGAATGGAAGGCGTTCTTATTATGGCGGCCAATACCAAAGCGTTGCCCAGAATGGATATGAGCATAAGTGGAGCGTTAAGAACACAGTTTATGCTGATGATAATAGTTTCAGGAGTAGAGTTGTCTTCGTTGTCTGAATGATAATCTGCCGATCCATTGTTGTGTTTGTTGATATCGTTCATTATCGTCTTTTAACTAACTGGGAACACCTCGTTGTGAAACCGTTTGTTTTTACACCAGAACTGACCAAATAATTCTTCTTCTGAAGAACAGTGGAATCGCCCAACACCTTGACAGCAACCCAGTTTATTGCACTTTCTAAAATTTCCAGTGATTCGTCTTAATTAACTTCTTCTCGTCACGTTTTTCGTGAAAGGTGTCCATCAACAATTCATTTTATTTTTTTCGAAATAGCAACATCTGTTCATGGCATAAAAATATATGAAAAACATTTCAGAACGCTGACTGGCTCAGAGTACGTCAATTAATCCAAAATAATAGGCCATTTGCACGATCTGGTCGTATGGTCCAAAATCACACATGCTGTGACGCAAGTTCCACAGTGGCACTTCAAATCAAAGGCAGGTCAAGGTGGACTGGTACGAGTTGCTTTGTTATGCGTCCCAGTATGTCTGATTTTGTACTATGTGACCGGGTCGTGCAAAGGAATTATTTAGATCAAAAGTTTGAAAATAAGGGGAGAATGTTTAAATTAGCTGAAGGCTGGAAAAATTAAATTAAGTACAGAAGTTGAAATTAAGAGCAGAAACGTAAACTTGAGTGCGAAAAGTTAAAATTAAATTGCAAACTTAAATTGATCTAACTTCAAACGCGACCTCAGATGTCGTTTATGTCTTGTGATTTCCAATTAAATTCTTCTCGTGACGTTTTTCTTGCAAGCTGCCATCAATAATTCATTTTGTTTCCAAAATTGCAACACCTGTTTATGGCGTATTAGCGGAGCTTTAGTGCGCGAAGCGCGCAGGGAAGCCCCATACTTAAGAAAAATTGGTAACTCATCAAGCTGAGAAAATTTGGACATGACGTCAGCGTACGAGCGAGAGAGCGAGCGAGCGAACGCCGTCCGTACAGACTCTGGGGGTGGTGGAGGGGCGTCTCGTAGTAAGGCTCACGGGGGATCTAAGGAATGTTATCTTTTCCCGGCGGGATTTGTCCGGAAAGACTCATTTGTATTTGTCATGTCGACAAACGTTCGGGGACGTTGATCTAGCGTTTAAGATTGAGTTTATCCGAAGTACAACATGAAAGAGAACGACACATAGCAAGAATTAACAGCCGAAAAAATTGATGAAGATTGCGGGCCCAGGGCAAGAAAGGAGGCGAGATAGTACTTCAAACACTAAACAATGTCGTGAATTGAATCGAGTAAGAGCTAGAGAAAGATGAAGCAATACAAACAATGCCGTGACACGGGCGAGTGAGAGCTTTAGAAAAGAACTGAAATGCTTGAAAAAATTAACTCAGAAGACTACAGAACTTCACGCGTCATGATAAGCTTATTATGTGCAGCTGTGCAAGGAGAGTAGCATGATTTCATCAGGTGACCAACAACAGAAGTCAAACGTGTTTTGCGTGTATAGAGGAATTACAGGAAGGTGAACACAGTGGGGAAAAGTCGTTAATTCGTTGGTCTATCGAAAAGATTTGTTCAGTTCAATCTTCGCAACTTTTGCAGGAAGTTCTGGCGATAGGATTCACACTGAAGTGAAGGATGTCCGGAAACCTAAGACCTAAGACCTAAGACCTAAGACCTAAGACCTAAGACCCGGAAAAACTAAGACCCGGAAAACTAAAACCCGGAAAACTAAGACCCGGAAAACTAAGACCCGGAAAACTAAGACCTGAAAAATTAAGACCCGGAAAGCTAAGACCCAGAAAACTAAGACCCTTGTTTTTTTTTTTTAGGGGAAATCATCAAATTTGAGCTTTTTTTACCTTTAAGTGGTAAAATGAATGAAATGAATGCACTCACACTTACAAATAACAACTTAGTTGTGGTTTTCAGTCACGGTATGGCTAGCCTCTTCCAGGCGTTCGTTTCGTAGTTGGGGCGCCCGAAAAAAAGAATAAAAAAAGCGTGGCGAGAAGAGGCTACGGTATGGTAAACAAAATTATTTCCGGTTGCCGCCGTGTGGTGTTACACTGTGCACTAAAGCTTGCGAAAAAAAAAACGAAATGAAGCGAAGCAGTACTTTGTCTACTTTGCAAAACGGTATTTTCCGAAAAGGCACTTTGCGTTTTTCGTTTTTTTTTTTTTGCTTCCATATTACTTGAACGTATTAATTTGAAGCTACTCACAACTGAATAAATATTTTCATATCGTCCTGAACACTTTCCCATTTTCGGTCTGATGATTTCGTGCGCAGAAGCACGTGTTGCCGTGGTGCCATGTTTAAGTATTTTTCAAGTAAGTGATATGGTTTTTTTCTCAGGTTGAACCGTCCAATTTTAGCTAAATATACGTGTCTCCTTGCTTTTACTGAGCCGACATTTTGTTTTCACGAAAACTAAAAACTAGTTTACGGTAGACCGTGTTGCGGGTAAACTGGAGTGAGCACTGCAAGCCGTAACTGAAGCTTCCGGGGATTCTCATTCCCATAGGCCTTTTAGTTTCTCTTGGGGCTGTGAGGTTAGATTCTAGGAATTCCAGTCTTCATGTATGCAGTAATAAATGTTTCAAAAGAATGTGTGAGAGAGTTGTTGTGTTTTTGACTTCCGTTCAAGAATTCTTTGTCTTTAATAGCCAAAAAAAAAATTCCAATGAATTCAAAAATCCCTTGACCCCAGACTCCTTCATTTCTGATGCCAAGGTTTCGCCGGCTAAGAGTAGCAATAATGGCTATGGGGACAAAAATAGCTTCAGGGAAGTTCAGGGGAAACTCAGTTCCCAAAGGTTTCTGGAGACAATGGCGCTGCGTCAGCATTAAAGTGACACACTAAATTGCTTCATAATTGAATTAAAAATTCATAATTGCCACAAAGTTCAACTTCCGTATGAGCGTTAGCTGTTTAAACCACTGTTTGTTTGATGAATTTACGTTGTCTTGACTATGCACTGAAAAAAGGAGAATATTCCCTGATAAAAAAATGCCGAGTTACAAATCAAGGAATCATGAACAAAAATATAACTTTATTTGTAGCAAAATGTTAACATTAAGTAAGAATCACTTGCATAAAGAAGCTCACTGTAAACTCCTTTAGAAAGAATGCACTTCTAAAAACTGTGACTCAAGGTTTTCCTTGGTAACAAATCTTTTTTTAAAGCACGGACTAACTAGTCGGACCAGTCCCATTCATATTCTATTTAACATTTCCATACCAGACCCTCCCCCCCCCCCCCCCGCCCCCCTCAACCCTGCCCGAATTAAAGAAACAATCATTACAACAAGAACTCATACCTGGCCATAAAACGGGCCTAGAAAATAATTCTGCAAATCAGGCTAAATTTCCCCATGTTTCATCTTGAACTACTATTCAGATGCGATGATTCACGTAGAATACGGCTAGCAATAACTCTTTAAATATTAATAACAGTAACGAAACTGAAGCATAGAGAGAAACCCTTTCTGAGCATTTCACGTTTTTTGTCCTTAGAATTTCCATCCTTCTGTCATAGATAGAAACTAAAAAAGGAAATCAGAAAGAACTAAAAATCTTTGTGTTGCAAAAATGATAATAAAGAGGTGACAGGCCTGCGCGACTCCCATTCACGTGTAATAGCCAGTTAGAGCTTAGCTCGCACGAGTATATCCTTTAAGGATCTGCCCCTTCTATACGAGACAATGGGGGGATCTTTGAATATACTTCTAAGCAATGGCTGTTGTTGAATTAAATGCCAGTTCTGCATAAGTATATGCTTTAGGTTAGGCACTGATGAGCGATATTGTGTGACAAAAGGCAAGATTCGCGTGTTAGGTTTCTGTTTCTGTTGTAGGGCGTGTTTTCTCTCCTCAAATGTAATTTCTGCGAGAGAGTTTGAAACAAGAGTTTCAGGGTACCCTCTTTCTATGAGATTTGTGTTAAATCTGTTTATGGCAGTTTTTAATGCTGCTTTGGAGGAGTTAGTGCGGAGAAGTTTAAGTGCTTCGCCTTTAATGAAGCCCTTCTTGACCCCTGGTGGGTGGCAGCTTGACAAAGAATAACTGGGTCACCATTTGCCGCGGCTTGGGGGCGAGTGAGTTTGCAAAAAAAGAAAAAAACTTAAATACTTAAACATGAAGAGAAAAGCATTGGCACCAATGCAACACGTGCTTCTGTCGACGAAATCATTAGGCTCGATTTCCGCCGCTCTCTCGTGTCTGGTCTACCCTCCCCGAGAAGAACGGCTGGACGTGTGAGCGGGAAACCTTGTCTGTGACGTCAATTCATAATTTAATTTATGCGGTGCTCCTGGTCGCCGGAAACGTTATCTGATTACAGCCTACGGCTCTAAACATTTGTGCATTTGCCGTTCTATTGTTTTTTTTTTTTAATTTTGGCCTTTCCAACCTATTTTGTTTCATATTATAGCTGCACGAATGCTGTATTCTATGGAAGAATTCGCTTTTTGAGTAGAGGAGCGCCGTTCGACTGTGGTTTAGCAAACTGGTCATGCATGCCAAGATCTGTCAAACCCGGGGGGGGGTACTCCCTTATTTGGGCTATACGGGGACGTGCCGCTGAATAGGGTATGGTTTTTTGGCCTCGCTGTCCTAAACAGGGTATACAATTCGACTTGCCTCTGTCCTAAACAGGTTAGAACCTGTCCTAAACAGGGTATGGTATTACGAGCCGAAAGACTTTAACTCAGACTGCGAGCAGTCTCTTTCTTTTCTTAGCCTGCGACCTGGAGCCTGCGAGAAGTTGAAAGAGCATGCGATCGAGCGGCAGAAAAACGACGCATTTTTTTTTCCTGATTTGCGCAATATCAACTGAGTAAACCGACATATGGTAAGTCTAGTTTCTTTGTCTTGGATAACGCGATGAAAGAAAGATGTCACTGTGTCGCGCAGACATGAGGGATCCCGCTGGTATATATATTGTTTAGGGATATTTTTCTCTGTGAAAGGTCTATTAGTGCTTTAATCAAAATAAAATTAACCTTAAAAAATAAGTTCCACTTATTCATTATACATCGAAGAAATCATTCCTATTTGATTTGCTATTAAAAAATCACCTTTCTATGGATGCAATGACGACATTTTTTTACGCTAACTAATTTAGAGCTTAATGCTTGACGGCTTTTTGTTTAGTTTAAGTGTAGAGACGCAACAACTTGGTTTTAGACGCATCGAGCATGATTTCTCCGATTTGAATGACTTATTAAACAGTGTAAATTCCTGTAACACCAGCGAGTGTACATTTTGTCGCTTGTCCTAAACAGGGTCTTAAAATGGAGGTTGCT
>JAHPZR010033668.1:0-7500 GCA_019787425.1 Platygyra sinensis | reverse complement strand
TTATCTCTGAAACGAAGACGGTGACCCCCAATTTTTTTTGCATTTCTGGCACAAGTAACTCATTATCTGCCTGCAGTAAAAATTTAAAAAAAATTCTATCGACTGGAAAATTTTCGCGCGAACGTCCTTAGTTGCTTCCAGCGTCAGAACTTTGCACTGCCTGTTGTTGAGCGTGAATTTGTAACTGATGTCGACGAATAAAACAATAAAATCTAATAAATATAAGAAGCCATACAAATAAAAAGGCAAATAATAGTAACGATGGCCAAAACAAACTTATGTACACGTTCGTTCCAAAAGGCAAACCCTGATAGAAGGAAGCTAATTAACCGTATAAGTATTAAAGTATATTTAACACGGGATTCAGTCACTAAAGTAGCATATCTCATGTGATAGTGAAGAGCCAGAAATCGATCCACAGTGATGGCTGTTACTGTCATGAGAGAAACTATACATAAAGATACCCCGGTCAACTTTACAACATAGTAACAATACGGTCTTCCGTAAGTTTTTTAGCAACATAAATCGGTTTCGCAATGAGACCAACAAGAAAATCTGAAACAGCGAGACTGGAGAGCATAATCATGTACAGCGTTGAGCGAATGGAAGGCGTTCTTATTATGGCGGCCAATACCAAAGCGTTGCCCAGAATGGATATGATCATCAGTGGAGCGTTAAGAACACAGTTTATGATGATAATGGTTTCAGGGTAGAGTTGTCTTCGTTTTCTGAATGATAATCTGCCGATCCATTGTGTCCATGGTGTTTGTTGGTATCGTTCATTGTCAATCTTTTAACTACTGAACTAGGAACACCTCGTTGTGAAACCGTTTGTTTTTACCCCAGAACTGACCAAATAATTCTTCATTAGCACATAAAGCTGAAGAACAGTGGAATCGCCCAGCAACTTGACAGCAACACAGTTTATTGCACTCTCTTAAATATCCAGAGATTCTTAATTAACTTCTTCTCGAGACGTTTTTCGTGAAAGGTGTTCATCAACAATTAATTTTTTTTGTCGAAATAGCAACATCTGTTTATGGCAAAAAATTATATATGAAAAAAAAATCAGAATGCTGACTGGGTCAGAGCACGTTAATTATTCCCAAACAGTTCATAAAGTTTAAATGGGCCATTTGCACGATCCGGTCTTGTGGTACAAAATCACACAGGCTGGGACGCAAGTTCCACAGTGGCACTTCCAAAACAAAGGCACGTCAAGGTGGACTGGTACGATTTGCTTTGTCATGCGTTTTTGTACCATGTGACCGTGTCGTGCAAAGGGCGTTTAGATCAAAAAGTTGAAATTAAGGTAATTCCCCTGAAATAAAACTGACAATAGAATTTCGTTCAAACTTTGCCCACTGAATATTTATCATATGAGAACTTCAATTTTGAAATAAAAAAGGGGGGTGCCCATACTCATTAAGGAGCACTGGGGCATTGAAAATGACCCATTTTGGCATTATTTAACGCTTATTACAAGAACTCATTCCCAGTAATAAGTGTAAATTTTTGTGACCGAGACTCATGAGAACACGCATTAAACTGGAGTCAATGCGTTGTATCGGACACAAATAAACTTTTTAAGTTTGATTTATACAGAAAGCTGAATCCTTGATTAAAATTTCAACCAAATTTCTTGACATGGTTACCATAGGGCAAAATAGAAAAGACCACAGTTTACTTGCTATTTTCGCTATTTTCGCTATTTTCGCTATTTTCGCTATTTATTCAATTTTCAGCAATAGAAATCAGATCAGTCTTTTCTCAAGCAAAGTTTATGATAAGTTGATTACAATGACTGGAAAAAAAATTGGGGTGCCCATGCTCATTGGTGAGCTATAGCCATTTTTCAACTGAAAGAGCTCAATATCAAGGCAAATCCGCCATGTTTTCAGTGTGCACGTGCACAAGAGCGCGCTAAATGACGCCATAAATTATGCGCAGAAAGGATGCGCAGTGCAATTGTGAGGAATAACCTTAAGGGCAGAAAGTTTAAATTAACTGAAGTGCAGAAAGATGAAATTAAGTGCAGAAGTTGAAATTAAGAGCAGAAACTTAAACTTAACTGCGAAATAGTTACAATTAAATTGCAAACTTAAATTGATCTAACTTCAAACGCGACCTCAGACGTCGTTTATGTTTTGTTGATTTCCAATTAATTTCTTCTCTTGACGTTTTTCTTGAAAGATATCATAAATAATTCTTTTTTTTTTCATAATAGCAACACCTGTTTATGGCGTAGTAATATGCATGCAAAATTTCAGAAAAATGATTGGCTGAGAGCACGTCAATTAATCCCAAACAGAATAGAAAGTTGAATTTAAATTGCACGTAATAATAATAATAATAATAATTTTATTGCTTCTATAGCGCACGATACATGAGAAGATGCTCTCGTGCACGTATATTATTATTAAGTAATCAAATGATTATTCTCGGGTAAATGAATAAGAATTCTTAAGACTATAAATTATAAGTAACAGCGCTCACAATAAAGCTAGGTAATCGCTCGCTCTAAAAGTCAGACGCTGAACGAAGCAAACTAAATCAACCATATAGTGATTTAAGTATAATAAACACAGGATTCAGTTACTAAAGAAGCATATTTCATGTGATAGTAAAGAGCCACAAAATCGATTCACAGGAATGACTATTATTGTCAAAAAAAGAAACTTCACATAGTGAATACCTCACTGAAACACAGTATAGATAATAATCTCCCAAAACTCGATCAGCAATATCTACCGGTCCACCTTCAGAACCCTGTCAAGCTTAAAACAATAAAAAATTCATAATGAGGCAGACGACGGACAAACGTCTTCGAACTGAAGTTTGTCGAACTTGACAAACACACGCCGCTATGCGTGTCGTTTTTAACTCTCCTCCAGTTTCCTCTTGGTGTTTTAAAATGTGGTAGTAGACGGCCTTTTGTGTTTGATATACTTGTTCCAATTCTCGATAACTTATTGAAGGGTAAATATCGCTTGTAAATGGAATTAAAATACTACATTGAAATGTTTTCTTTTATTTTTATCTCAGTAAAATTCAACTCATGTAATAGAAAAGAAAAAATGCGTAATCTATCTTATCATTTAAAAAAGCCTTTTTGGGGATGCCCATATTTACTACTATTAATCTCCTAGCAAAACGAGAGAAATTTCAAGACACCTGGGCCGGGTTGTTCGAAAGCCGATTAACGCTAACACAGGATTAAAAGTTAACCGATGCATTAATTTTTCTTTTATAAAAATGTTTTTCACTTCTTAAAACTCGTGTAAGTTGGGATTATTGAAGCCCATGACAGAACGCCAAGCAATATAAACAGAAAACCTCACCGAAAAGTTACAACCCTAAAATTAAAATTCTGGCTAATCTTGGGTTAGCTTAATCGGGCTTTGAACAACCCAGCCCTGGAGTTAACATCACAAGGTCCTGCAAATGTCGTTTATGTCTCGTTTATTGAAAATTCCCTGTAACAATATGAGCTACAAAGCAAATAAACTCTCGAGAAAAAACGGAGAATGCTTTCTCGCAGTAAAAAATTTATACCGCTTTTCGTTCAAAAAGAATTTTGTCTAGTTTTCTTCCGTTAGTTTACATAACATCTGCTTTGCTGTCTTTACAACTGCCGTGCGAAGCTCGCGAACACGCCAGCAATACAGAAATGGATTGATGGACGAATTCATGAATACTGCTGAAAAAGCAAATTGCCATTCGCTTTGCTCGTCCTTTATAGACAGTCCATAAAGAGTCAATATAACATATATTGGAAGATAACATATAGTCAAAACTACAAAAAAGACAAAAGTGTTCATTGCGCTTCTTTTCAATCGCGCTACATTTAAGTTGTTTCCAGCGTCAGAACTTTGCACTGCCTGTTGTTGAACGTAAATTTGTAACTGATGTCGACGAATAAAACAATAAATTCTGATAAAAGAGGCCATACAAATTAAAAGGCAAATGATAGTAACAGTGGCCACGAAAAACTTATAAATACGTTTGTTCCAAAAGACAGACCCTGATAAATGGAAGCTTATCAACCATATAAACAATAAAGTATATTTTACACGGGATTCAGTCACTAAAGTAACATATCTCATGTGATAGTGAAGAGCCAGAAATCGATCCACAGTGATGGCTGTTATTGTGCAGAGAGAAACTACACATAGAGAATACCCCATCATCTCTACAGCATCCTCGACGAAACGGTCTTTTGTAAGGCGTTCAGCAATATAAAGCGGTTGGACAATGAGACCAACAAGAAAATCTGAAACAGCGAGACTGCAGAGCATAATCATGTGCGGCGTTGAGCGAATGGAAGGCGTTCTTATTATGGCGGCCAATACCAAAGCGTTGCCCAAAGTGGATATGAGCATCAGTGGAGCGTTAACAACACAGTTTATGATGTTAGTTTCAGGAGTAGAGTTGCCTTCATTGTCTGAATGATGATCTGCTGATCCATTGTTGTATTTTTCGATATTGTTCATTATCAATTTTCAACTAACTAGCAACCCAACGTTGTCAAACTGTTTGTATTTGCTCCTAAAAACGATCACTGAAAAAATTCCTCTCTTCTTTTCCGCGAATTGAATTGCACGTAGCAAAGCTGAAGTACAGTGAAGACGCCCAACACCTGAAAGCAACACAGTTTAGTGCGACGGTTTTGTAAAACATACGCTGCTTCTTAATTGATCCTTCTCGAAATATTTTTCGTGAAAGATGGTCAGCAACAATTCACTTTCTCCGAAAAAGCGACACCTGTTCATGACGTCATTGGCAGGTGGCCGAATTTTATACTAAATTTTAACTTGTCCAGCATTTAATCGACATCTAGTATCTTCCTAACTGTTGCTGATGGGACTATTCGTAACACTGAGTATGCTAATACAGTCGAACTCCCGTAAGCGACCACTAAAAACTCGGGAAATTTGAGCCTTTTAATCGATTTAAGAAAACGCTTGACCAAAAGGAGTGCAATTAGCTCTATCAGCGAACAGCATGAAAAAATAGTTAGTAAACATAATTGAATGGAACATTGTCCTTATTGTTTGGCTCAGGAAATATGAACATGGAAACGTATGCGCTTAAGGTGATTCCTTAGAAATAAAAGTTACCGATGAATTTTTTTGAAACTTTCTCTGAATAGTCTCTACCAAACACTTTTCCGAAAAATACAACAAAAAAGATAGGTCACCATTCTCGTTTAAGAGTTGTGATGGGCCAATCTTTCCTCATTTGTGCCTGTACTCGTGCTAATCACGCGCGTTATTCATCGGTCCACGTTACATTTTGCGGTAGCTCGAAACATAGTTTATAAAAGTAATACGCGGGAAAAAACTTGGCAGGTAGAAAGTGTTGAGCATATAGAACAATATCATATGAAATTTGTGGAAACATCACACTATTTGAGACGACGTGGACGTAAAGCGTTCGTAGAGTCGTTATTTTTGCGGTCATAATTTGCATCGCAGAGTAACGGTTTCGTGTACTCTTTAACCTATATCTTTTTTTCCTTCCAATAAATTTTTTTAGTTTTCTTTTAAATTAAAGAGGATAATATGTACACTATTATTATGCAATAAAAAATATAGGTCACCATGCTCGTTTAAAAGAAAGCGAACAATTATTTCGCTATCGAGCTTAGCTTGAGGGAAATTTCTTTCGTTGTGTACGTGCGCGCGCTAATTTCGCGCGCTAATGACGCAAAAATCTGCGCAGTAGGGATGCGCAATGCAAAACTGAGGAATCACCTTAACCGTCAGTTCTGGCAAAGGAGAAAATGTTTCATAAAATATATGACTCGACCAGGGTTTAGATATACTGATTAAGTAAGGAGGCCATTTGCCCAGTAAATGGTTAACATTAGCAACAGTTACATAATATCAACCTCAACATTAACATAAACAGAAGCATAAACATAAATAGAAGCAAACATAAATATCAACACAAGCATAAACATTAATACAGGGGTCAATACAAGGATAAAGTGCAGAAACATAAACATAAACAGAAGAAAATATGAACATGAACAGAAGCATAGACATAAACATAAAAAGAGCTTTGACATTAACATAAACAGAAGCATAAAAATGAACATCAAAACAAGCAAAAACTGATCAGAAACATAAACATAAAAACAGCAGCAGACATAAACTGAAGCAAACAAACAAACACAAGCATAAACCTAAAAAAGAAGCACAAAAATTAACATAAAAGAAGTATAAACACTAAAATAAACAGAAGCATAAACAGAAGCACAAACATTAACATAAAAGAAGTATAAACACTAAAATAAACAGAAGCATAAACAGAAGCACAAACATTAACATAACAAAAACATAAACATTAAACTAAACAGAAGCTCACATAGACAGAAGCATAAACAAAACATAAACAGAAGTATACTGAAATATTAAACTAAACAGAAGCTCGCATAAACAGAAGCATAAACAAAAACATAAACAGAAGCATTAACATTAAGACAAACAGAAGTATAAACAAAAACATCAAAAGAAGCATAAACAATCAGAAACATAAACATAAACAAAAACAGCAGAATAAACATAAACAAAAGCAAATATAAACGTAAACAGAAGCATAAACATAAACTGTAGAAGCATATACATAAACAGAAGCATAGACATAAACAGAAGCATAAAAATAAACAGAACCATCAACAGAAGCATAAACAATCAGAAACATAAACAAAAACAGCAGCATAAACATAAACTGAAGCAAACATAAACGTAAACACAAGCATAAACATAAACAGAAGCACAAACATTAACATAACAGAAGCATAAACATTGAATTAAACAGAAGCTAACATAAACAGAAACACAAACATTAACATAACAGAAGCATAAACATTAAAATAAACAGAAGCTAACATAAACGTAAACAGAAGCATAAACATAAAAAAGAAGCACAAACATTAACATAGCAGAAGCATAAACATAAATATTTGCATCAATATTAACAAATACGCAGGGAGTTCATAACTTTTAAGTAAAAGCCATTTGATGTCTTTTTTATATTACATTGCCCGAGATCATTTGTCAGTAATGTAGCAGCTGTCCTAAACTGCTTTTGTTTTATCATTGTAGCAGCAGTTATTGTTTTAGGGCTAGGGGCATTGTTTCTGTTGTTTGTTCTATTGCACTCTCGAAGGGTAGCAAGCCAATCATGTGAGACCTTAGGAGAGCTGCTACATCACTCTCATTTGTATCTTACCAGAGCATTCGCAGAGTTTCGTCTCACACCTTCACTTAACCGTTTGTCCCGTTCTTTCTTTGTGTCAACAAATTTGAAACGCTATGAAAAGTCAAGAATAAAAGTGGATTCCTTGCCTCAATGTCGGCGAGTTGTCAGGGTAATATAAGACTTAGACACTATCAAGAGGGAAGGGGAGTGAAGGTAACATACTCCTAAGAGCATTCAGGAGTTGAAAGACAATTATTCACATACTATTTTTGTTATACTCTTTCCTGTTCT
>JAHPZR010033666.1:0-13500 GCA_019787425.1 Platygyra sinensis | reverse complement strand
TAGAGGCCTAGGGGCCTAGAGGCCTAGAGGTGTAGAGGCATAGAGGTTTATAGGTGTAGAGGCGTAGAGGAGTAGAGGCGTAGAGGTGTAGAGGTGTAGAGGTGTAGAGGTGTAAAGGTGCAGAGGCATAGAGGTGTAGGTCTACTTTGCTAAGTCTATACTCCACTATATGCTACAACAACCCGTAGAGGTCGTAGAGGAGCCGAAAAACTCTACGCTTTTTCTTGATATTTTTTTGTGTAGAAAATACTATACGTGTTTCATAGAACAACCCAGAGAGGTGTTACAGGAGCCAAAAAACTGTTCACTTTTCATCAATCATATTTTGTGCCAGGTATAGTGTTTTCACCAACTTGCTACCAACTGTTATTATTAAACTTTTCATGTTTACTAAATGCAGCATGATAAATTGAACTACATGTATGGAGGTAGCTTTTTGTTAAAATGAAAAATATGAAAAATTGTCTGTGCTCATGACATCAATAAAAAGGTCCATTATGAGTTGTTTCTTCTCATTAACTTTTTGTTCTTCTTACAGCAACGATACCAACGAGAAATAGACAAGCTTGAACGTGACAACCGAGAGTTAAGAAAGCAAGTCATTATTCTTAAGGGTGACAGCATGCCAACCCCAAGAAAGATTAAGGTGACTAGAAATATTTACTTTAAAATCACAGCTAACCTACAAGAATGTTGAGCACAAATCATTCTATTTTGTGAGTCACAGATTATCGTGTTAAGAACTTATGTAATTTAGGCTGATGTACATGTAAGTTTTGTTACTGATGTGTGTGTGTAGCTAAATGAATGTAATTAACAAATTGATGTCAGTTTTTCATGCATCTGTCGTGTTATTGATCATGAATTTTGTCATCACATTGTCAAAGTAGCTGTGGATCCACAAGGCGATAGCCGAGTGGATCCGCAGACTACTTTGACAATGTTATGACAAAATTAATTATCAATAACAGGACAGACGCATTAAGAACTGACATCAATTTGTTTTTTACGAAAACAAATTGTCAAATTGTTGGCTCTCTCTCGCTGACGCATCGCATGAATTTTAAATTCATGTGTCTGTCTGCATATTGACAATAAAAATTAGCCAATGAGTGCGCGTGAATTTCTGCAGTTATTGTAAAAAGTATTTTTGACTAATGAGTTGTGATGTGACTTTTCATGTTGATCACTCTTTCTTAGAAATCTTTGATTGACATGTATTCTGATGTTCTGGATCTCCTGTCAGAGTATGATGTGAGCTACAACACAACTGATCATCTACCAAGGGTAATATGTTGCTCCTTGTAATTGCATTGTTTCTAACTTGTTAATGACCTCACTGAATCTCTTTCTTCTGTTGTTCTATTATTTACACACTCCTGTTTGCTAGAATGTCGCAACCTTACAGGTTGGGTATCTGCAGTACATTGATGATACCTCTGCACAATAATTATGTGCCCATCGTAAAACTACACACTTGCAAGCCTACAAAAAAACAACGAACATTTGCGACAGGATTTCTTGTAAAGTGATGTGTGTAGCCATGGGCCAAAGGTGCTTGTAAATGTTTGACCTCAAGCTCTAAACTGATTTTACAGTTTTATTCTGATCTACTTTTGTACAACTGTAGAGACCGGCTGTTAGTTACTGTTCACTGTAGCCTTGCTGTTTTGTTGAACATTCTCTCTCATTCTTGTCTTTTCCTGATACGTAGGTTGTAGTAGTTGGTGATCAAAGTGCTGGCAAAACAAGTGTTCTGGAGATGATTGCACAAGCAAGAATTTTTCCCAGGTTAGTGGGCCCAGTAACCTGGGTTAATGGCAAGGAATTAACTCTGTCGGCCTGCTTATTATATAAGCTAAAGATGCAACAATGGTGTTCAGTTCCAAATGGAAATACTAGAACTTAGCCGTCGTTGTCCTCATTCCATAGATGATGCAAAACAGTAACTTGGTCATTTCACGTTGCTGTTTTGCAGAGGAGGGCATTGAAATGTACAAAGATTTATAACGCTTGTGCATAGCTAATGTTTTGCTCATTAACCCATTGACTCCTGGAACTTTTTGCCAAAAATGCGATTTTTGGACATTTTGGTGGTTTTGAGGCTTTAGGCTTTTCAATTTTTGATTTTTTTCCCCCTTCCCTTTTTCTACCTTTCGTTTCTTTTTGCTGCTCAGCAGTGATTGATCTTTTACTGGGCTTGCTTGCAGTTAAAAAACTTCTAAGTAAGAGTCATTGAGGTGGCCAATTTTTACCATGGAGCAGCCAGGTGTAGTGGCAGGAAATTTTGCTCTGAGTTTTTCACTCATCTTTTTTAGCATTTTTGTGCATATCTCAGGCTCCATTAGGCTGATCACTCTGATCTAGGCATCATTGGAAAGATCTTTTCTTCCTGCAGAAGTTGAGTATAGATGATGCCAATTTTGGTCAAAAGTGATGACGTCAGAGTGGAAGAAAGGCCAAGGCTCGTCACGGGCGGTTACAGGCAGCACAGGAGTCAATGGGTTAAATCTTTTGTTCGGTGACATTTTTATTGCCCTCCTCATTAGGTTTTGCTTAAGCTCCCTTATGAAGATACTCCTAGCCCTTCCTATTTGGATGTCAAGGGTAAAAAGGCCAAAGCAGTATCTATACAAATGTTGGAAAACGGGACTCCTAAGATTTGCAACGGATGGGGGCAAATATCATATACAGGGCTTCTGGTAGGTGGCAGAAAAAAAACATCAAATTTCACACAATTTTCAGAGACAAATTCACAGTAAAAATGGCTGATTTCTCTTTCTATTGAATTTTGCGGTACACGTATTTTGCATGTTTTTGTGAATGTTGCAGGATTTTGTGGAATTTACTTGAAACTCACGCAAAAGCCTTGCATATAATTATAGAGGATGTTATAATTGTTGCACGTTTTAGGGTATTGAGCCTCAAAACAGGATCTTGGTACCCCTAGAGGCTCTTTTCAAAAAATCCGATGAACGCCCCTCTTCTTTGTAAATGGGAGTCCTCCCTGGGGATTTGCACTGCTCCTTAAAATTTGAAACTAACTTGTTCCAAGACTTCTTGAGACGCTGCATGATGTTTCAATTCTGAATTGTGTTTCAGAGGTTCTGGACAGATGATGACAAGGGCCCCAGTCATGGTAAGAAGTTCGTGTACTAGTTAGATGTCGTGACTGCTGTAATGAAAACATTATGTATTAAGAATACACAGGTCCACTCTAATGAATGTTTCTTTTGTGAACAGGGAAGAAGACACTCAGAGATTTTTGATAGAACACCTGTCTTCTGTCCAGTTCTTATTAAAAAATGCTTTTTATTTTAGGTGACCCTGAGTGAAGGGCCAAACCATATGGCACAGTTCAAGGGCAGTAATCATCAGTATGACCTAACACAAGAAGATGAGGTTTGTATCAATACATAATATGTACTTGAAGCTTAAAATAGGAAGCTTTCCCTCACAAGACTACCGGTATTAAATTCTTTTCTGAACAGCATGGAATGGAGAACGCATTTTTATTTGTAAGATGTTCTTATCCCAATATAATGATGTTGAGTTGCCTTTTGTGTCATCATATTGATAAGAGAGTTCTCAAAGGTTTTCCAAGAAATATGTAGAAATGTTCAGGTTTCGACCACTTGAGTTCACTTGATTTCAGTAATCATCATTGTTTCAGTAACATGTTTCTTCTCTTCAATACACTCATACACAGTACTATGGAAGAGATTTTGATTAACTTTATATTAAATGAGCCCAGGGTATTTTTTTTAATTTTCAGCTTAAAGGCCTGAGACAAGAGATTGAAATTCGTATGAAGAACAGTGTGAAACATGGACAAACAGTTAGCCCTGAGGTATTAAATTTACATGTACCATACAGGCCTTCTAAATCTTTTGTTGGCGCATGCATCATGTACAAACTGTAGTACTGGTGACTTAAATACATGTTCAACAGGGGTGAAGAATGACCAGAGATAAATCATGATTAAAGCCAACTGCATCTGCAGCCTGATAATCTGACCAATACAGGGTTCTTGCTAAATTTTTTCATAGAAGGTAAAAAACCAGAAATAGCAGGTAACTTAATTTGTTACCTGCTCTTCACGCCAGGGGTGTGGGGGCCGCGTGGGGGTCCAGGGGGCGAAGCCCCCGGGAGCTACTGGGTTTTCCGTGATTCAAAGTGTCTTTTAACATGACTCGTGGCACCCTTTTTCATGAACCAACAAATTGTTGTTATAGTCAAAGTGATCATTTTTATTTATTGACTGTGGCACTTTAGTATTATGCAACGTTTAGTCATTTTTTCTTTCAAGATTATGTTACTTGTCTGCAATAAACTTAATACTAAAAACTACTTTGAAATACTACTAAGCTTTGACTGCAACAGGGAAAATACAAGTGCTCAAAACTCAGGATTCAGAAGACAATGCACGGGCAAGCGTTTTTAAGTGTTAACTTGACGTTCGTATCGATCACTGTTGCGTGTCAGCGGCTGTTAAATTAATTTAATACTCAGCAAAATAAAGTAGGTTATACGGTACTATTTTATTGATTTTTACCCACCACCGCTTTTCTGACGCTTTGGTTGTAAACCAAATTCTAACAGACCTTTCTGTCGTTTTCCACGTGTGGACGCCATTTTGTAAACGTTTCTCCATGGATTATGGGGGTTTCCCCTGGTCGCGAGAGGAATGGAAAGGAAACATGGCGGACGTCGTTTTGAGGGGTGGAAAAACAAGTTGGATTGCTTCAACAAATGATGTATTTTCAAAGCGGTAACATCTGCTAAATATCTTCACAGCATTGGTTCGAAGGGAAAGCATTTTTTTCCCATAAACGAAATGGGATTTCACCTTTGAACAGACGAACCTTCGTTGGATAATTTCGGTAAATATTTCAGTGAAACAGCCGGTAACATTTACTTGAACAGCCGGTAAAAATTACCGGTTACCGCCTCTTAACAAGAACCCTGCAATATGTCACCGTGTTCCTTTAAAAGGGAACAAACCTCCCGTAAAAGACCAAGATTTGTCCAGTTAGGGGAGGGAGTGGCTTACCAGAGGTTGAAAATGTTGTGTATGTTGGCAACCGGGACCAGGACTGTTACTATGTAACTTGAGGCATTCATTGGCAGACATTCCATGCCAATGGTGTGTTATTGTATGCAACAGGCACTTTTTTCCTTTCAGTGGCTTAAATTTGTAATTTACTTGCTGTTTTATTCTCAGGTGATATCACTAAGTGTCAAAGGCCCAGGACTTCATCGGATGGTGTTGGTCGACCTGCCAGGAATTATTGGGGTATGTTCCAAGACATTCTGTGGTTTGTTATTCGGTATTCATTGACCGATGATTTTCTTTATTCTTGTCACCCATCCACTTGACAAATTATGTATTGATATTGTAATGAGAAATTACATGTTGATCAGTGATGGAAATTGAAGAATTGTTTGAATGACCAAATCTTGTTTTATCTTACAGACGATTACAACTGGAATGGCAGAAAACACAAAAGATGACATTGTTGAAATGAGCAGGTAACTTCTGTACTGAGTGTTCTCAACAAATCATGATTTGTAATAATTTAGACAAACAAAAATGGAGTCTGGAGCATTTTGTAGGGCAGAATTGCAGTATTACAGATTGAAAAACATTAAATATTTACAGATACTGTGTACTACTGCTCGCGACTCACACAAACTGCAAAACTACATACAGGAAGAATTTACATGTAATTGCCTTGTCTTGAAGCATAATTCCTGAACCAAGATACTACCAGAAAAAATCTTTATGTTCATAAGAATAATTATGTCCTGCTTGAAATTTCTTTTAGGAAATACATGCAGAATCCAAATGCGATCATCTTATGTATTCAAGGTAAGAGAAATAATATTGTCTAATGATTTTGGGTAAAGTTTCTTAAGAATTCAGGTCAACCCATGTGACTTGTGTAGTTATGCACTCATTCATTTGATCTTTTACGTTATTTTCTGTCCATTATTTTCAACTTGCTTTTAACAGAAAAAAAAATGTAGTGCTTTGAATAATGCTTTGACAACTTTCAAATAAATTATTGTTGAACAGATGGCTCCATTGATGCTGAGAGAAGCAATGTCACTGATTTAGTCAGCAGTATGGACCCAGCAGGTTTGTTTTGCTTAGTACTGATCTAACTCTGATAATCCTTTGTTAAGACATTTTATAATCGGGAGGTCTTGTTGGATTAATTGCTACACTGTAGTAGTATTTTGAATCTCAAACCCAAGAAAGCAGATGAATTAAAAGAGTGTTCCCTTTCCTTTTGTGGTCACATCTTTCTTTCTCTCTCTCAGAGAAGGTAGCATTGCGTGTCAGAGAGGGTTTGAACCAGACTAGATCAGAGGTGATGCAGATTACATATTTTGCTATTTGCAAGTGGCATAATATGAAAGATCATTTGAACTCTGAAGAAAGATATAAAGAAGTCAACGATCATCGCAGAATTTAAACTGCTGACAAATTTAGGCTCGGACGGGATTCAAACTCATGACTTCTGCGATACCGGTGCAGTGCTCTATCAACTAAGCTATCAAGCCAACTAGGAGCTGGTAACGTTGTGAGTTAATGCTATGTTTTGGTTTTCAGGAAAGAGGACTATTTTTGTACTGACTAAAGTTGACTTAGCGGAACAAAATGATGCAAACCCAAGCCGGGTATGATTGTTTACCATTTCTTTATTTTATCTTGAGAAATCTTTGTAAAGTTAGTTTTATTTACATCAATCCATCGTTTCACTGTGTGTAAATATAACATGGTCTTATTTTCACATTCAGATCAAGCAGATACTGGAGGGGAAGGTCTTTCCTATGAAGGCTTTAGGATACTTTGTTGTTGTTGTTGTTGTTGTTGTTTTTGTCTCTCTATAGTTAGTTACATTTTAGGTTTAACATCATTTCATCAGTTCACTGTGTGTAAATTTGACATGGTATTATTTTCACCTTCAGATCAAGCAAATACTGGAGGGCAAGCTCTTTCCTATGAAGGCTTTGGGATACTTTGCTGTGGTGACTGGAACAGGCAAGTCAATTTAACAGTTTAATTTTGTCAGCCACCAAGTTTGAGGGTCATACAGGGTTATTCTTGTGATGCGTGATCAGCTGATTTTATTTTCCGTGAAACGTGAATTTAGGAAATTATTCCTCGTGTTCCGTGACCTGAAGGTTTTTCGTGACCCGTGAAGAACTTAAATTATTCACCAATATTCGTGATTTCACCACTCACTTAATGGCTCATCCTCGGTGTAAAAACCTGTAACACTCACCAGTGACGTAAAGAAAACAAAGAAGTCAACGTAAGTAGACCCTACCCCTGACAATAACTACAAAACAAAGAAAACTTCACAGGTTTTTACACCGAGGATGAGCCATTAAGTGAGTGGTGAAATCACGAATATTGGTGAATAATTTAAGTTCTTCACGGGTCACGAAAAACCTTCAGGTCACGGAACACGAGGAATAATTTCCTAAATTCACGTTTCACGGAAAATAAAATCAGCTGATCACGCATCACAAGAATAACCCTGTATGACCCTCAAACTTGGTGGCTGACAAAATTAAACTGTTAAATTGACTTGCCTGTTCCAGTCACCACAGCAAAGTATCCCAAAGCCTTCATAGGAAAGAGCTTGCCCTCCAGTATTTGCTTGATCTGAAGGTGAAAATAATACCATGTCAAATTTACACACAGTGAACTGATGAAATGATGTTAAACCTAAAATGTAACTAACTATAGAGAGACAAAAACAACAACAACAACAACAACAACAAAGTATCCTAAAGCCTTCATAGGAAAGACCTTCCCCTCCAGTATCTGCTTGATCTGAATGTGAAAATAAGACCATGTTATATTTACACACAGTGAAACGATGGATTGATGTAAATAAAACTAACTTTACAAAGATTTCTCAAGATAAAATAAAGAAATGGTAAACAATCATACCCGGCTTGGGTTTGCATCATTTTGTTCCGCTAAGTCAACTTTAGTCAGTACAAAAATAGTCCTCTTTCCTGAAAACCAAAACATAGCATTAACTCACAACGTTACCAGCTCCTAGTTGGCTTGATAGCTTAGTTGATAGAGCACTGCACCGGTATCGCAGAAGTCATGAGTTTGAATCCCGTCCGAGCCTAAATTTGTCAGCAGTTTAAATTCTGCGATGATCGTTGACTTCTTTATATCTTTCTTCAGAGTTCAAATGATCTTTCATATTATGCCACTTGCAAATAGCAAAATATGTAATCTGCATCACCTCTGATCTAGTCTGGTTCAAACCCTCTCTGACACGCAATGCTACCTTCTCTGAGAGAGAGAAAGAAAGATGTGACCACAAAAGGAAAGGGAACACTCTTTTAATTCATCTGCTTTCTTGGGTTTGAGATTCAAAATACTACTACAGTGTAGCAATTAATCCAACAAGACCTCCCGATTATAAAATGTCTTAACAAAGGATTATCAGAGTTAGATCAGTACTAAGCAAAACAAACCTGCTGGGTCCATACTGCTGACTAAATCAGTGACATTGCTTCTCTCAGCATCAATGGAGCCATCTGTTCAACAATAATTTATTTGAAAGTTGTCAAAGCATTATTCAAAGCACTACATTTTTTTTTCTGTTAAAAGCAAGTTGAAAATAATGGACAGAAAATAACGTAAAAGATCAAATGAATGAGTGCATAACTACACAAGTCACATGGGTTGACCTGAATTCTTAAGAAACTTTACCCAAAATCATTAGACAATATTATTTCTCTTACCTTGAATACATAAGATGATCGCATTTGGATTCTGCATGTATTTCCTAAAAGAAATTTCAAGCAGGACATAATTATTCTTATGAACATAAAGATTTTTTCTGGTAGTATCTTGGTTCAGGAATTATGCTTCAAGACAAGGCAATTACATGTAAATTCTTCCTGTATGTAGTTTTGCAGTTTGTGTGAGTCGCGAGCAGTAGTACACAGTATCTGTAAATATTTAATGTTTTTCAATCTGTAATACTGCAATTCTGCCCTACAAAATGCTCCAGACTCCATTTTTGTTTGTCTAAATTATTACAAATCATGATTTGTTGAGAACACTCAGTACAGAAGTTACCTGCTCATTTCAACAATGTCATCTTTTGTGTTTTCTGCCATTCCAGTTGTAATCGTCTGTAAGATAAAACAAGATTTGGTCATTCAAACAATTCTTCAATTTCCATCACTGATCAACATGTAATTTCTCATTACAATATCAATACATAATTTGTCAAGTGGATGGGTGACAAGAATAAAGAAAATCATCGGTCAATGAATACCGAATAACAAACCACAGAATGTCTTGGAACATACCCCAATAATTCCTGGCAGGTCGACCAACACCATCCGATGAAGTCCTGGGCCTTTGACACTTAGTGATATCACCTGAGAATAAAACAGCAAGTAAATTACAAATTTAAGCCACTGAAAGGAAAAAAGTGCCTGTTGCATACAATAACACACCATTGGCATGGAATGTCTGCCAATGAATGCCTCAAGTTACATAGTAACAGTCCTGGTCCCGGTTGCCAACATACACAACATTTTCAACCTCTGGTAAGCCACTCCCTCCCCTAACTGGACAAATCTTGGTCTTTTACGGGAGGTTTGTTCCCTTTTAAAGGAACACGGTGACATATTGCAGGGTTCTTGTTAAGAGGCGGTAACCGGTAATTTTTACCGGCTGTTCAAGTAAATGTTACCGGCTGTTTCACTGAAATATTTACCGAAATTATCCAACGAAGGTTCGTCTGTTCAAAGGTGAAATCCCATTTCGTTTATGGGAAAAAAATGCTTTCCCTTCGAACCAATGCTGTGAAGATATTTAGCAGATGTTACCGCTTTGAAAATACATCATTTGTTGAAGCAATCCAACTTGTTTTTCCACCCCTCAAAACGACGTCCGCCATGTTTCCTTTCCATTCCTCTCGCGACCAGGGGAAACCCCCATAATCCATGGAGAAACGTTTACAAAATGGCGTCCACACGTGGAAAACGACAGAAAGGTCTGTTAGAATTTGGTTTACAACCAAAGCGTCAGAAAAGCGGTGGTGGGTAAAAATCAATAAAATAGTACCGTATAACCTACTTTATTTTGCTGAGTATTAAATTAATTTAACAGCCGCTGACACGCAACAGTGATCGATACGAACGTCAAGTTAACACTTAAAAACGCTTGCCCGTGCATTGTCTTCTGAATCCTGAGTTTTGAGCACTTGTATTTTCCCTGTTGCAGTCAAAGCTTAGTAGTATTTCAAAGTAGTTTTTAGTATTAAGTTTATTGCAGACAAGTAACATAATCTTGAAAGAAAAAATGACTAAACGTTGCATAATACTAAAGTGCCACAGTCAATAAATAAAAATGATCACTTTGACTATAACAACAATTTGTTGGTTCATGAAAAAGGGTGCCACGAGTCATGTTAAAAGACACTTTGAATCACGGAAAACCCAGTAGCTCCCGGGGGCTTCGCCCCCTGGACCCCCACGCGGCCCCCACACCCCTGGCGTGAAGAGCAGGTAACAAATTAAGTTACCTGCTATTTCTGGTTTTTTACCTTCTATGAAAAAATTTAGCAAGAACCCTGTATTGGTCAGATTATCAGGCTGCAGATGCAGTTGGCTTTAATCATGATTTATCTCTGGTCATTCTTCACCCCTGTTGAACATGTATTTAAGTCACCAGTACTACAGTTTGTACATGATGCATGCGCCAACAAAAGATTTAGAAGGCCTGTATGGTACATGTAAATTTAATACCTCAGGGCTAACTGTTTGTCCATGTTTCACACTGTTCTTCATACGAATTTCAATCTCTTGTCTCAGGCCTTTAAGCTGAAAATTAAAAAAAATACCCTGGGCTCATTTAATATAAAGTTAATCAAAATCTCTTCCATAGTACTGTGTATGAGTGTATTGAAGAGAAGAAACATGTTACTGAAACAATGATGATTACTGAAATCAAGTGAACTCAAGTGGTCGAAACCTGAACATTTCTACATATTTCTTGGAAAACCTTTGAGAACTCTCTTATCAATATGATGACACAAAAGGCAACTCAACATCATTATATTGGGATAAGAACATCTTACAAATAAAAATGCGTTCTCCATTCCATGCTGTTCAGAAAAGAATTTAATACCGGTAGTCTTGTGAGGGAAAGCTTCCTATTTTAAGCTTCAAGTACATATTATGTATTGATACAAACCTCATCTTCTTGTGTTAGGTCATACTGATGATTACTGCCCTTGAACTGTGCCATATGGTTTGGCCCTTCACTCAGGGTCACCTAAAATAAAAAGCATTTTTTAATAAGAACTGGACAGAAGACAGGTGTTCTATCAAAAATCTCTGAGTGTCTTCTTCCCTGTTCACAAAAGAAACATTCATTAGAGTGGACCTGTGTATTCTTAATACATAATGTTTTCATTACAGCAGTCACGACATCTAACTAGTACACGAACTTCTTACCATGACTGGGGCCCTTGTCATCATCTGTCCAGAACCTCTGAAACACAATTCAGAATTGAAACATCATGCAGCGTCTCAAGAAGTCTTGGAACAAGTTAGTTTCAAATTTTAAGGAGCAGTGCAAATCCCCAGGGAGGACTCCCATTTACAAAGAAGAGGGGCGTTCATCGGATTTTTTGAAAAGAGCCTCTAGGGGTACCAAGATCCTGTTTTGAGGCTCAATACCCTAAAACGTGCAACAATTATAACATCCTCTATAATTATATGCAAGGCTTTTGCGTGAGTTTCAAGTAAATTCCACAAAATCCTGCAACATTCACAAAAACATGCAAAATACGTGTACCGCAAAATTCAATAGAAAGAGAAATCAGCCATTTTTACTGTGAATTTGTCTCTGAAAATTGTGTGAAATTTGATGTTTTTTTTCTGCCACCTACCAGAAGCCCTGTATATGATATTTGCCCCCATCCGTTGCAAATCTTAGGAGTCCCGTTTTCCAACATTTGTATAGATACTGCTTTGGCCTTTTTACCCTTGACATCCAAATAGGAAGGGCTAGGAGTATCTTCATAAGGGAGCTTAAGCAAAACCTAATGAGGAGGGCAATAAAAATGTCACCGAACAAAAGATTTAACCCATTGACTCCTGTGCTGCCTGTAACCGCCCGTGACGAGCCTTGGCCTTTCTTCCACTCTGACGTCATCACTTTTGACCAAAATTGGCATCATCTATACTCAACTTCTGCAGGAAGAAAAGATCTTTCCAATGATGCCTAGATCAGAGTGATCAGCCTAATGGAGCCTGAGATATGCACAAAAATGCTAAAAAAGATGAGTGAAAAACTCAGAGCAAAATTTCCTGCCACTACACCTGGCTGCTCCATGGTAAAAATTGGCCACCTCAATGACTCTTACTTAGAAGTTTTTTAACTGCAAGCAAGCCCAGTAAAAGATCAATCACTGCTGAGCAGCAAAAAGAAACGAAAGGTAGAAAAAGGGAAGGGGGAAAAAAATCAAAAATTGAAAAGCCTAAAGCCTCAAAACCACCAAAATGTCCAAAAATCGCATTTTTGGCAAAAAGTTCCAGGAGTCAATGGGTTAATGAGCAAAACATTAGCTATGCACAAGCGTTATAAATCTTTGTACATTTCAATGCCCTCCTCTGCAAAACAGCAACGTGAAATGACCAAGTTACTGTTTTGCATCATCTATGGAATGAGGACAACGACGGCTAAGTTCTAGTATTTCCATTTGGAACTGAACACCATTGTTGCATCTTTAGCTTATATAATAAGCTGGTTTGTTATTCGGTATTCATTGACCGATGATTTTCTTTATTCTTGTCACCCCATCACTTGACAATGTATTGATATTGTAATGAGAAATTACACGTTGATCAGTGATGGAAATTGAAGAATTATTTGAATGACCAAATCTTGTTTATCTTACAGACGATTACAACTGGAATGGCAGAAAACACAAAAGATGACATTGTTGAAATGAGCAGGTAACTTCTGTACTGATGTTCTCAACAAATCATGATTTGTAATAATTTAGACAAACAAAAATGGAGTCTGGAGCATTTTGTAGGGCAGAATTGCAGTATTACAGATTGAAAAACATTAAATATTTACAGATACTGATCGTACTAGCTGCCCCTCGCGACTCACACAAACTGCCAAATACATCACATACAGGGCAAAAATTTACACTGCTAATAATGCCTCTGCTCTTGACGCATAATATCTCTGAACCAAGACTACTACCAGAAAAAATCATCTTATGCTTCCATAAAGGCATATAATTCTGTTCGCTCACTTGTAAAATATCTTACTTTTCGAAAATACATGCTGCGAAATCCACATAGCCGAATCATCTTATGTATTACAAGCGTAAGATCGAGAAATAATAATTATCTAATGACTTTTAGGTTAAAGTTTATCCTTTACACAATTCAGGTTACACCCATCGTGACTTGTGT
>JAHPZR010033665.1:35000-42547 GCA_019787425.1 Platygyra sinensis | reverse complement strand
TCTGTACCCCTAGACATAGATCGTTTTCTTTCTTGTTTCATTTCTACAGCTTTCTGACTTTCTGATCCCAGTTGAAGCCAATTGAAGCAAAAGTTTTTACTTATTATAAAATGATAGTTACGTAGTTTTGTAACTGAAAAAGCCTTGTAGGGAGTTGTGACAAAGAAAGTAACGTATGTAAGCCTGTAAGGTTCCTACAACAAGTGAGGGAACTCTATCACTATGCAAACTTACACAGTTTGCGTGAAATGCCACTCAATGACCATCACTGATTCAAGTAAGATGGAAAAGTAGGTTGACTGCAAGCCAGATTGTACCAAGCACTGTCTTGATACAAATAAATACTAAAGACTAAGTATTGATGTGTCAGTGCAACTGTGATCAATTACACTGGCCAGAACTACTTAAGTATATTCACAGTTAGAATCCCATTGCCACACCAGAGATTTTCAGCTTAGCCTGCGTAAAAAATGAACCCTGGTCTGTAGCCTGGGGAGTACATGTTGCAAGTGCAGAATACCCCACCACTTGAAGCATCTCTTAAAATTTATGGCTATGTGGCTACGAGGCTTAGCGGTTACGTAGCTAAGTGGCTACGTACGCGGCTACGGAGCTACGTGGCTACTTGCTCTGGTTCATGAATTTAAGAACGAGGTATATTCATGTGTAGCTCCGTAGCTGCATTGCCACAGATTCTAGATGTCTTTTTGAGTGCCAGGGAATTTTGCAGGGTAAGCCAGTCCTGGCTAGATTTAGAACTTAATAAGCTTGTTCTGTGAAATGTTGGTTGAGAGTGTTAGAACTGTGAGTAGCAGCCAATCAATTCAGCAAGTCCGTCCAACACAGTGTGAGATTATTTGGCAGGGGATGCACGTTTGGAGTTCCATGTGATATAGCTTGTGACATGACTAGACTTGCAGTATCACGATCACATGAAAGAAAGTGTTTATAATCATCAGCTACTATGTTATGCTGTGACAGATTATGCTACGTTGTAACAAAATATTCCACTTTCTTAGTCGCAACTACCGGTTGAAAGTGCTAAACCAAAGCCTAAGGCATCTAAAAGTTAAATTATAGCCCTAGTTCTTGACATTATTTATCATCTGCTTTAGGAACAGTCATACGTACATAGTAGACTTATGGTTTTCTCCGTTCCTGATGCGCTCTCCACTGCTACTTCGACTTCGTGATCTCGAGCGTGATTTAGACCGTGAATATCGGCCATTTTGGTGTCGATACCTCGGAGATGGACTACGATTTCTTTTAAACGTAGAGGTTTCCATGTAACTTGACATTTTTGTCGTAGAAATATAAATACACAGGACTGACGTTTCCAAAACGTGAATGAATACACAACTCCGGGCAGCGGGGAGAATGGGAAGAAGTTTGTGGTTCCAGATTCCTCACGGTCACGCATCGTGTAGTCTACTTTACTTCAAGTAATGTTTTTGAAAAAAAGGATTTCCTTGTTTTCCTTTTGCTCATTGACAACGACTTTATAATATATGTGGAGGCTTCGTTGTTTGAAAGAATTCCCTAAAGCTAGAGTAGTTTACAAACGGCTACAGTAGCGTCATAAAAGTGACTTTCTATGAGGTCTTACACGAACTGTCCTACAGCAGGCAAACATGGCGTCAAGATCAATTGAGAGAGGTAGTCAGAGCGGAAGTAGAAAGAAAGCTTAATTTTTGTCTTGTATGAGTCCATAAAAGGCTACCAGTAAATTCTGGTACCTTAAAAAGAAGGACTGGAAGACAACACATGCGGTAATTTGTGTGGTTAATGCTCTGTGGCTGAAGCTTTGCATAACATCTCTGTCATCATCATGGATGGACCTTGTTCACATGTAAACAGCTCAGAAGGATGTGATTGTTCATCCAAACCATCTTATTACGCCCAGTCGTTTGACTGAAATGGACTTTGAGCGGGGAATATGGCAAGCTGCTCTGGATGGTAATTTGAATACGGTCAAGTCCTTTCTGGACAAGGGAAGGGACCCTGATGCAAGAGATGGTGCGGGATATACAGCACTGGTAAATATCACTGAGTGTTGATAACAGACACATGGTAATTAAGTTGAAGTTGCAGATCCAGAATTTTTTTTTTGGGGGGGGGGAGGGGGGGGGGGGGGGGTGGCTGGTACCTTGAAGTTGCAGAATTTATGGGGTATGCACCCCCTCCAATTGTTACAATTTTAAAATTGAAACCTAATTGAAAATGTTATAATGGTTATACCAGAAATAATATTGTACAGTAGCAATGCCACAAAGGGGAAATTACAATGAGGTACACCTGACCAGAGTGTTTTACATAATGTTCACAATTTTTTTCAATTCTTTTTTATGCTTTGCTTCTCCAAAAGGGAGTTGGCTTGCCACCCAATCCACCCTACTAAGTCTGCCCATGTCTCTCCCACCACCACCAAAATAAAAATCCCTCAACTATGTAAAAGTTTTGAGAATACACCATGTTCATGCCTCTAGCATGTGATTTTGGAGCATAACCTGCCCCCAAAACTATATTATTTTGTATCAAGGAACATTTGGGCCAAATTTTACAATGCCCAGAAACTTATTTGGATCCTATTGAATGACAAAAGTGCCCCATTCTTAAAGACCTCTTGTTAGATTTTCAATTCATGAATTCATGACTGAATAAACATAAGAACTAGATTTCTAATGTACAAGTATTTGTGTTTATCGACAACTATGTGATCTTGTATAAACTTGTCACTTCATTATATTGTTGTTATCCCTGAAGAAGGCTGATGTTAATAGTTCAAAAGTTGGGATTTCAAGTTTTTTTTGTCTTTCGACCAGTGTAATATTTTATATTTATCATGGAACCACCTGGTTACAAATCAGTTTAAGGTCCGGATGGTTGAGGGTTATCAAACAGAAATCATGATTATTAATAGTAAATCCTTTGACCACCTTATCGTTAAATTTACAACCATGAGGCACTCTACAAGTCAGAGTCATATGTGCTTCCAATCAGTGGAGTAATAATGCACCAGTGAACCCCGGGATATAGGTGGGGATTAGTTTAAAGGCATGCAAAAAGCGACAAATGCCCCACCATGCAGGGCAGGAAATAGCAGAAAATGCCCTACCCTTGGGGCAACTGAAGATGTTCCTGATGAGTTTGTAATTGACTAATTCACAAGGCAGCAGAATTAAATTTTAAATTAAATTTTAAGAATGCCAGTTTCAGAGAGTCCAGCCTGTGAACTAAAAAAACAGATGGTTTTAGGCCCAGCATAGCCATGCCCATGAGCGCTGCAGGCGTGAGCCTTGGGGGTCCAGGGGCATGCTGTCCCAGGAAAAAATTTATATGTGCCTCTAAGATTCCATATCCTGGATTTTGAGATCAAAGTCAATGGAAAATAATGGTTTTTTTTTCTTAGACTTTCTTATTGAATAAACATAAGATCAACAAAGAAATTGAGCACCACAAGAGCATGCCAGGAATAGTTATTGATTTATTTGTAATACAGGTGACGTCTGTAGAAATACATAATAGTACCAATGACATATAATAAGCCTTTCACTGAAAGGTTGCTGTCTCTTTACCATAAGGATTAAAGGATTTGTTGACTGTTGATCTGTTCAGCGATTATCTTCTGTCGCGTGTTGACATTGTAATTCCCTACATCGAGATAGATTTTACGTTTCGGCTTCCGCATTATGTTCGTTATATTGAATAATTCGTTATATCTAGGTTCGTTATATCGAGGTGCTATTCCATACATTTTACCGTAACTTTGGCCGGGACGTAGAGTATCGTTCGTTATATCGAGCATTGTTCAAAGTAGAGATCTTCCGATTAAAAGGTCAAAAAATTTTCCCCAAAATTCCTAATATTGACCAAAAGATCTCAGAAAGATGCATATTTGTTTTATCCACGGCAGGAGATTTGGTGACTTGTACAGGAGAGGGGGAGATTTGGTCGGTATATGAAAGACTCCCGGATAATACAGGAGAGTTGACATAGATAGGTTAGAGTTATCGGAGTTGACGGTAGATTTAATGTGCTCTAAATTTAGGCTAAACACTCAATTTAAACTACTCCATTGGTGAAACTCAGATGGTGGCTCACTAATAAAGGTTTCATAAAATCATTTATTGTTGACAGCATTATGCTAGTCGAAGTGGTCATGAGGAGGTTTGTGAGTTGCTCCTTGAACAAGGTGCAGATGTCAATGCCCAAACCAGATCAGGCAAGGTATCATCACTGCACAGGGCTGCTTACTCGGGTCATACTGCAGTGGTCAAACTTCTTATCAAATATGGAGCTGATTTGCAACTGTGTGACAGCGATGGACAAACTCCACTTCACAAGGTACTACCGGTAATTTAACAAAGAAAACAAAGGACATACTTCTATTCCTTTTATTTTGTAGCGTACAATACAAGTTATTGAAAACAATTTTTCGTGGATGCCATCCTCAGAGACCAGATTTTACTGTTTAATTGCTTCTTTTTTCAGAACTTTCCAATTGAAAGAGAATTACTTTCTTAATTATTTTTCATTTAGCCTATGCATTGCACAAAAAATTTAAATAAAATGTTGTTACACTTTATTTCCCGTTTCAAAATTCAGCAGGGAACTGTGGCGAGTTTCAAATTTTAACCAATCGATAAACTGACACCACCACATGAAAGTTCATGTTGAGATTGGTTATTTGACCAAGTATGACGCTTGAAGGGTGAACAGAGACTAAGTTATGAACCTTGAAATATGGTTCAAAATCCATACAAACGTCTCTAATTTTGAGAGAGTGTCCCCCAAAATCATATAAACTCTTAAAATTTTTATGATCTCCATGATACTCTTTAAAATGGGCAAACAGAGTGATTTTCATCTCACCTTCTTTCAAATAGTAGGTGCATGACGGGATTTTACAGTTGTCACAAAAGTGATAAAAAATTTTAAGAGTTTGTATGGTTTTGGGGGACGCTGTCTTAAAATCATAGACGTTTGTATGGATTTTGAATCATATTTCAAGACTCATAGCTTGGTCTCTGTTCACGCTAAAAGCGTCATTCTTGGCCAAATGACCAATCTCAACATGATCTTTCATGTGGTGGTGTCAGTTTATCGATTGGTTAAAATTTGAAACTCGCCCCAGTTCCCTGCTGAATTTCGGAACAGCCAATTGGGTTCTACACCAAGCATCACACTTTTGTTTATACTTCAATGAAATGCATATATTCTTTCTTGGTAAAGATCTCATTGCTTCTTTAAAACTGTGCGCCTGTGCCTCTCAGTAGATGCTTTTTGTTGATCTATTTTCAGGCTGCCCAGAAGATGCAAAAAGAAGTTGTCAGGTTGTTGATGCACCAAGACACAAGCCTTACAAAAGTCAAAGATAAAAGTGGAAGAATACCAGCTGATCTTGTGCCCTCAAATAAACAGGAAATGTTAGATATGCTGCAACATGAACACAAATAACTAAGAACTAAATAATTAAAATCAGCGGCCCCATGCCCCACTGGGGGCAATAAGGACTGATGATGATGATGCTGATGATGACGATGACGACGACGACGATGATGATGATGATCATACTGATTATGATGATGATGATGATGATCATCATCATCATCCTCATCATGATGATCATGACGAAATATTTAAACTATTTCTACCCTCAAAGGCCGTAATTTATTTTATTGTCAGTCAATTACAAATAGACTTTTCATCATTTTTTCCGTGAAATACCAGTTGTAAGAATGTGCAAAAACCTGTTAAAAATGAAGAGCAATAGTTTTAAAATACGTTGGTCGGATCTGTGAGCGACATCCTTTCGTAGTTATGTTGTGACAGTGCTACTGTTGGGGAAATTTCCTTTCAAATAAGGGTTATAAAGGGTATTGAAGGGATCCGTGAATAGACTTCTCCTCATGAATTGTGATGATGTGGCCTAATAAACCTTTTTCACGTGAATCATGATTTCATTAGCAGCCGTGAACCGAGATTTCCCACAAGAATTTTCGGTAAAATAGAGGAAAACGTTTAATTTGTCGTCAACCGTTATTTTGATTATCTCTTCTATAAATTGTTTGACTAACACTACAACGTGATAAACTTTGCAATCTCTTTGCATTAGGTGCAAAGCAGTATTCTCAGAATTTACACAAGGAAAGGAGGCTCTTGGTTGCTTTGTTGACATACTTTGCGCGCTTGCCTCTTTTGATTCACTCTCCCTTACCTTCAAATAGACTCGTCGGTAAATGTTTGATCCACAACGCGAAGCATTCCTAAAAGCGTCCGAGACATGTAAACTGTCGTTCCTGTCAATATTGATAAATGTTTGCAAAGAAAGAAGGGCATATCTTGGTAGTTGCCCCTGCATGCAGTGGCTCGTCCACGTAAAAAGTCGCAAACTTGTCTTCAAAATACTGAAGTAACACTTGAAATTTTGTGGAAAATCTCAAGGAGTTCTTGCCACTAGGTACCAAATGAACTGAGCAACTTGCTCGACTCAAAATGTCAACCAAAATACCCATGTTCTGACGAAGGTCCCCATAAAAGAACATCCGGTTTCACTGTAAAAAATGAATTTATATTTTTACATACGAATCTCGGGATACTCTTAAGTCATTAACTTTGTTTTATCACTGTCAAAGCTATCGCGAAACTGAATCTGGGACACCGCAATAAATTTGAAATATAACGTCGTAGTTCACGTTCTTCAGACAACGCAAAATAGCCCATTTCACGGTTAATTTTTCTCATTTGCATGACAATGTAATCCAACGTGGATGCGAGTCAATTTCGGGCTAAAACTACAAAATAGCACGAAATTGTCTCGCATATATGGCAAGCCAAGCATGACAAAAGTGGGTTGAGTTGAAAATCACCTATCGAGTCTCAGTGATCGATGTGTGAGAATGAGAAATCACTGTGCGAGATTGGAAAATCACTACGTGAGATTAGAAAATCACTGTACGAGGAATTAAAATTGCTATACGAGAACAAAAATATGTCATGCGAGATCATAAGTACCAATCGAGAATGAAAAACTGCCATGCGAGATTGAAATTAACTGATGAGAATGAAAAATCGTTGTGTGAGAAAAAGAAATCACCATTCGAGATTATCGATTGGTTTTTTTCTGAGCCGGTGATGCATAACCAGTCAGCGGAGAGTATTTTGGCGGTCAGTATAAAACATGGACTGCGGACTACGGACTACGGACTGGGTATAAAACACGGACTGGGTATAAACGCGGACCGAGCATTACGGACTCGGTATAAAACACGAAGAAAGCTTCTACATTGAATAAATTCTCGCACGAACGTTTCAGTCATAAATAGAAGCTATCTGTATAAATTATAGAAGTCTCATTTCCCGAAAGTTCCCGCTCATACAGGTTTAACCATGCTCAAGAGAAAATGATAGGATTTTCTCTTGCCATACTCGATTGCCGAAACAGAAATAGACGACACTGAAAGTCACAAAATTGACGAGCTGTATGAATTTTCGAATGATTGAAGCCATGATTAAATGTTTTGAAAGATCAACAGTCGAGAGAATTG
>JAHPZR010033665.1:12500-30000 GCA_019787425.1 Platygyra sinensis | reverse complement strand
ACTTCGCTGCTCGATTTCGCGCTCGCGGCTACGCCGCACGCGCTTGAGCTTCAATTCTCGCCTGCGCTCCAACGCGAGACTGCTTTCAGGCTATGTTCTCTCCAAAATGGACACGTATGTTCGTGCGAACATCCTTAAATTAAGGTTAAACTCGTTCTGAGGTCAAACTGAAAAACGTTACAAACGAAAATAATGTACGGAAGAAGTTTCAACATGTTCCTGACCAAAATAACACGGGAAACTGGCCCTCTACTTTACTGGTGCTATTATTGCTACCCGGGGAAGTAAAAAAGGTGAACACCACTCCTTGACACTCAACAGATGTTTTCCCTTCTGTTCCATGCCATGAAGTGGCACCCTTGATAAGCGACTCTAACTTGTACTCCTTGTTTTCTACTAAGAAAACTGGTCTATCGAACAGTAACAGAAAAACCGTGATAAGAACATGTCTTGTCTTTTCTGAAGCGTACGATCCTGATTGTTTCACCAGAGAAGAGCCATCTGTAGTGTCTTTAACTTCTGTGGAAACCGTGTAGTTACCACCTTTAGAACCAAAATGCTGAACTCCATGCAGCAAGATTGGCTTGCTAACCGAAAAAATAACACAGTTAGGTGAAGAACAGTAGCTCCAACCAAGTCCAACCGGGAGGTTTAAAGGATTGAAATCTTCGACATTCGACAAGCAGAGTTGAAAACACCTTCCTGGGGGCTTGTATAAACGGTAAAGAAGATGTTAAGACACCATTGAAGTGTTTCATCATGTCACCAACCTCTTTCAAAGTAAGAATGTTAGAGTCGATGACAACTGAGGCAAACTCCTTCTCTAACATCACAGGAAATCTTATCGCTTTCACAATTTCCTCTCCAAGAATTCGTCTTTTCGACTCTCCGTCCGGGGTTACCCCTTGCCTTTCACTTTTTTTGACTGGGACTGGCATCATGGCGGAGTAGACGTGTATCGCCGAGCTCCGTCTATTTCGGTGAAATAGTATTTTTGTTTTCAATGCCTGTCAAACGAAAGGTCAGAGCCAAATCTTCTACACCTTCTCCAGACGACAAAAGAACAAGAAAGGAATTCGATAGTGTTTCGTCCCAAACTGACGACGAAGTTATTGTAGCTCTCAATATGGCCGAGGACCTCGGAAAGAAGATCGAACACGTGTTGTTAAAACTAGGAAAGCTGGACGTTATTGAAAGCCGTCTACAAGAAATAAATTCGACCCTGGCAAATATCGAACAGACCGTAAGCCGCTTAGACGAGGAAGTTAAGATTTTGAAATTCAAAACCAATAAAACGGACGAAGCTGTCAATGTACTCAAGGAAAATCTGGAATTCAACGAGGGCGACATATCGGATTTGAAGCGAGACACTAAGGAAGTCCAAAACGAAGTCTTTGAACTGAAGAAACAGATTTTATATATGGAAACTTATTCCAGACGAGAAAATGCTAAATTTTTTGGCTTACCAGAAGAACCGAGCACTTCAAATGGTGAAGAAAGAATGCAAGATGGCACACAGCTTCCAGCAGAAGACTCCAAAGAAGTTATTTACAACTTTTTAGAGGAACACCTCCAAATCGACCGGCCCCGTGAGAAAATAGAATTTCAAAGAGTACACCGGCTTGGAAAACCTAACGCGGGTACAAAACCGCGTCCAATTATTGCAAGATTTTTGCGTTACGGTGATAAACAACTGGTGATGGATCGAGCTCGGAAATATCTAAAGAACACTGCCTTCAGTGTTTACGACGATATCCCCAAACCATTGTATGACTCACGGAAGGGACAATTAAAGAAGCTTCGTGAAGCAAGAGAAAAGGGTTTCACCGCCTTCTTCAGTAAAGCTCATCCGGACAAACTGTTTGTCAATGGAAGATATATTGCACCCGGTGAATCGGTGTAAAAGTATCCTTTGTACTGTCAAGACTTTGACCTATAATGATATTTACATAACATAACATTGTATTTCTAATTTACGACCGAAGGAGCTCTCGAGCTCAAGCTCAAGCTACGATCTGAACGCTAATCCCCGGCAAATGTTTTTTTATAATTTGTCTATCTGTCAGTATGTGTATCTGTTTGTGTGTGTAATTTTAAATGCTTATAACCCGTATTCTACAACTTCGTTATCATCCTCGTCCCTGCCCTAGGCCTACGGTCTACAACATTTTTCAGTTAATGTGTAATTGTTCCTCCCGCACCTTAAACGAGGGAAATCTACCACTTCTCTTTTATGTGTTACAAAACGCAATGCAAGGTGACGATATAACAGTTTGCTCCCTAAATGTAAGAGGTTTGTCTAACAATCAAAAAAGAAGAGAAACTTTTTTATGGTTGAAAAAAAAGAAATTTTCCATCTATTTCTTACAAGAAGTGCATAGCACAAGAGAAACAGAAATCTGTTGGCAATCCGAATGGGGGTACTCAACTATTTTTACAAATTTTTCAAGTTCCAGAGCAGGTGTTGGCATACTTTTCAACAACAATTTTGATTTCCAAATTTTGAAATACTTCGTCGATCCCGAGGGAAGATTTATAATAGCTGACATAAAAATTCAGGATAAAACGTTGACACTTGTAAACATCTATGCGCCTAACAAGGATGAACCTACTTTTTTTCAAAATGTTTGTGAAAAATTTTCTTCTTTTGACTGTGATTTCATAATTTTTGGCGGCGATTTTAATCTAGTTTGCGACATACATAAAGATAAAAAGGGTGGCATTCCCAGTACTCATTCAAAGTCGAGAGATGAAGTAGAGATCCTAAAGGAAAATTTTGAACTGACTGACATTTGGCGTGTTCTCAACCCAGATGCCACACGTTTTACTTGGAGAAGGAAAAAACCAGAAATTCAATGCCGTTTAGATTTTTTCCTTATTAGCAACACCCTCTGTCCAGCTACTAGCAAAGCCGAGATTCTTCCCGGTTATCGAACTGACCATTCAATGATTACAGTCCGCATCAACACCGCTACAAACCCCAGAGGACCAGGTTTTTGGAAACTTAATACGCACCTTCTAACCGAAAGCGAATATATAAACCTAATTAGGAAAACAATTACAGACGTCTCAAAGGAGTATGAAGGTCAGAACGAAGTTGACGAAATTTTATTATGGGACGTTATCAAGATGCAAATTAGAGCGACCTCAATCCAGTATGCCAAAGAGAAAAAGTCACGCCTCAAACAGAAGGAATATTTTTTAGAGAAAGAAGTCCTTGCACTCGAAAGAAAACTTGAGGAAAATAACCCTTCAGAACCACATAAAGAAATTTTGCAGACCGAACTGCGAATAAAGAAACAACAATTAGAAGAAATAATTGGCTATGAAACTCAAGGGGCAATAATAAGATCAAAAGTAAAATGGTATAATGAGGGGGAAAGGAACACAAAATATTTCCACAGTCTAGAAAAGCGACATTTCAATAGTAAAACTATCAGAAATCTCGTTATTGACGATGATACTAAGATCTCTACGGATGTAGAAATCTTGCAGGAGGCAAAAAAGTATTACGAGTCCCTTTACACTTCTATTACCGATAAGGAACTTTCTAATGAATATGACGACATTTTCTTTCCCGAGAATATGGCGCCAAAATTAACTGATGAACAAAAATTATCTTGCGAAGGAGAGCTGTCGGCAGCGGAATGTTTTGAAAGTCTCAAGACAATGGAGATGGGTAGGTCCCCTGGGACAGATGGCCTCCCAGCGGAATTCTATAAAGTTTTTTGGAACGACGTGTCAACATATTTACTTGCATCTCTGAATTCGTCTTTTTCTAAAGGCCATCTCTCTATTTCACAACGAAGGGGTTTAATAACCTTGATTCCGAAGAAAAATAAACCTCAACAGTTTTTAAAAAACTGGAGACCAATAAGTCTATTGAACTGTGATTACAAGATTGCAGCAAAAGCTGTTGCGACGAGAATGAAAAGGGTTTTGCCCGATATTATAAACAATGATCAAACAGGCTTTCTTAAGGGCAGATCGATTGGTGAAAATGTCAGGCTACTAAATAGTGTAATAAGTTATGCAGAACAGCAGAACGTTCCGGGTATGTTGCTATTTATTGATTTTGAAAAGGCGTTCGATCCCGGGGGGGTACTTCCCTTATTTGGGCTATACGGGGACGTGCCGCTGGATAGGGTATGGTTTTTTGGCCTCGCTGTCCTAAACAGGGTATACAATTCGACTTGCCTCTGTCCTAAACAGGTTAGAACCTGTCCTAAACAGGGTATGGTATTACGAGCCGAGAGATTTTAACCCAGGCTGCGAGCAGTCTCTTTCTTTTCTTAGCCTGCGACTCGGAGTCTGCGCGAGGTTGAAAGAGCATGCGATCGAGCGCCAGAAAAACAACGCATTTTTTTCCTGATTTGCGCAATATCAACTGAGTAAACCGACATATGGTAGGTCTAGTTTCTTTGTCTTGGATAACGCGATGAAAGAAAGATGTCACTCTGTCGCGCAGACATGAGGGATCCCGCTCGTATATATATTGTTTAGGGATATTTTTCTCTGTAAAAGTTCTATTAGTGCTTTAATCAAAATAAAATTAACCTTAAAAATAAGTTCCACTTATTCATTATACATTGAAGAAATCATTCGTCCGTTTCTATAGATGCAATGACGACATTTTTTACGCTAACTGATTTAGAGCTTAATGCTTGACGGCTTTTTGTTTAGTTCAAGTGTAGAGACGCAACAGCTTGGTTTTAGACGCATCGAGCATGATTTCTCCGATTTGAATGACTTATTAAACAGTGTAAATTCCTGTAAAACCAGAGAGTGTACATTTTGTCGCTTGTCCTAAACAGGGTCTTAAAATGGAGGTTGCTGTCCTACACAGGGTAGGGTTTTTAGTGTATTTTTGTCCTAAACAGGGTCAGGGTTTCAAACCCTCGGCGGCACCCCTATACCCAAACATGGGTCAAGTACCCCCCCCGGGCGTTCGATACTTTGGAATGGAAATTTTTAGAAAAAAGTCTTCGCTTCTATAATTTTGGAGATTCCTTAATTACCTGGATTAGGTTGTTATACACAGATATAAGCAGCAGTATACAAAATAATGAGTGGTCCTCAGAATTCTTCCAGCTTAATAGAGGTGTTAGGCAAGGATGCCCGCTTTCTCCTTATCTCTTTATTTTATGTGTGGAAATACTAGGTAATGCTATTAGGAACTGTGATCAAATTAAAGGGATTTGTGTTTTAGACACGGAATGCAAAATAAGTCAGTACGCAGGTGATACTACATTAATTTTAGATGGCTCAGAGAAATCGATGCAGCAATCTTTCAGATTGCTAGATTCCTTCGCATCCATTTCCGGTCTTAGAATTAATTATGAGAAAACAGAGGCACTTTGGATCGGCGCCATGCGTTTTTCAAAGAAGAAAAATACCTGCTTACAAGAACATTTCGTGGCCTTCCCACAAAGTTAAAGCTCTGGGAGTCTGGTTATCTACCATCAAAGAAGAATCTATAACATTGAATTATGAAGAGAAAAAGGAGACCATTTCTAAAACAATTGAAAATTGGCAGTTCAGGAGACTAACGCTTCTCGGGAAAATAGTGGTTATTAAGAGCCTACTAGCTTCGCAGTTAGTTTATATTATGTCTCCGCTCCCTACGTCGAGTAGTCAGCTGAAAGACATAAACAATCTTTTGTACCAATTTCTATGGGATGGCAAACGGGACAAAATTAAACGAGTAGAAATGATCAATGATTACGCAACTGGCGGACTTAAAATGTTGGACATTCAAATTTTCAACCGCGCCCTGAAAGCGAAATGGATTCAAAAGTACTTAGATCCAAGTAACAAAGGGAAATGGAAACTTTTTCTGGACTTTTTTCTCGCAAAGTATAATGCTAATTTACTTATTACTGGTAACCTAAATGTCAGTGATGTTGCCTCGCTGGAAATAGATGACCCTTTTACTAAAGAACTGATTGAAATTTGGTCGTGCCTTAATTTTAAAAAACAGCCCCTGATCTCTCTAATATTCCAATCTGGCATAACTCTTTCGTGCGAATTGATAATAAGCCTATTTACTATAAAAATTGGTACAAGGCGGGAATCCTTTTCGAAACCACCTACTTGATGAAAATTTCCATTTTTTAACCTTTGATGCCTTTAAGGAGAAATTTTCTGTCAAAACTAATTTCCTCCAGTACCAAAGTGTTGTAAGTGCAGTCTCCAAAATGAAACCAATTTGTGCCTGCACTCAGGCAGTAACAAACACTGTAGAAGATTTAAGTAATCTGCTGGCTTCAACGGAGTTTTGTAAGGTAGCCTATAAAATGCTTATCAAGCAAATAGCTTCTATTCCACATAAAAGTCAAAGTAAATGGCTCTCAGACTGCAACTCTCAATCCGTGGACTATATAGATTGGCGTAGCTCATACAGTTTGGCTTTCTTGTGCACCCGCGAATCGAAATTGCGAACCTTTCAGTTTAAATTCCTTCATAGAAGAATAGCTACAAACAGTTATTTATTCAAAATTGGTATCGCCGCTGATAACCTTTGCAGTTTCTGTAAAAAATTAAACAGTGGATGAGCAAAAGGGCATGTTTTCCGAACGATGTTTTCTCTTTTCAATCCTGTCTAGGTTTCGTTGATAACGCCTCAAGTATTTTGTCCCACCACTTTCTCCTTATCTGCAGATATCACATCCACTGGTCCAAATCGATGCGCCTTTTTCCATCACCAGCTCTTTGCATACAGAACTTTGTAACCTGCTTAGAAGTGGAGAGACGCTATGCTATTCAAAATGGAAATTTAGAGAAATTCAATGTAAAGTGGGGAGCCTTTATACGTGAAAACAATTTCAGATATTCTTTTCCTTTTTAAGGTGTGGGGAGAACAACAACAGCAAATTTATGAAATAATCTTTTCAATCTCTTGGGACAATTATCTTAACTAGTTTAAAGAAAGAGCTATTTTAATGTAACGCCTCCAAAACTAAATGAGTGCATTTTACGGGTACATGTATGATGTGTGTGTGTGTGCCAAAAAAAAAAGATTAGAAAATTTTAACTGATGCAAGTATTGCAAAATAAGTAGTGATTAATGTATGTAATGTGTAATGTAGGTAGCGTAAGTATCACATTGTAAGTGGAGTAAGTAACGCAATAAAAAAAAAAAAAAAAAAAAAACTCGTCAAGACGGATGATCCGTCGCTGTGTATAAATGCGGAAGAAGACAAACCATCCACGAAAACTACACCGCGCTACAAGAGTCCGGCTGCTGTTTTTAATAAACTATAAACACGGTATAAACACGGGACGAGTCACACGACACATCGATAGTTCGTCTCACAGTCCCTCCCGTCGATTTATACTAGACGGATGATCCTTCTCGACGGATGATCCGTCTCCCAGTATGAATCGGGCCATTGTCTAAAAGTGAACAAAAAACAATCACTGTGGGAGGTTAAATAAAATTTCAAGATCTCTGTCCACGGACATCGAATCCTGACATCTTTCGGCTGCAAGGCGCGTGAAACTATGGTTCCTAAATGCGAACTTGATCTTTAATTGGCAGAGAACATTTCACTAATTGCAATATTTTTGGGCTTACAGACACTGTGGCCTTATTCGCTAACCAAGCCCGATGTTTTCAGATTTTATGTGTTCTTTGCGGCATGTTCTTTCCAAACGAAGTCGGTGTCCCCCATTTTTTTTACACATTCCAGAAATAACGAACTCATCATCTTACAGTAGAAAGTCTCAGAAAAAAAAATCAATGTTTGAAATTTGTCGCGCGAACATCCTGAATAAAGGTTAAACTCGTTTCCAGCGACATAAACTGAAGACTTTACAAACGAAAATAATGTACGAAATAGAAGTTTCAACATGTTCCTGACCAAAATAACACAGGAAACTGGCCCACCTCTTCACCGGTGCCATTATTGTTACCCGGGGAAATAAAAAGGTGAACACCACTCCTTGACACTCAACAGATGTTTTTCCTTCTGTTCCATGCCATGAAGTGGCACCCTTGATAAGCGACTCTAACTTGTACTCCTTGTTTTCTACTAAGAAAACTGGTCTATCGAACAGTACAGAAAAACCGTGATAAGAACATGTCTTGTCTTTTTTCTGAAGCGTACGATCCTGATTGTTTCACCAGAGAAGAGCCATCTGTAGTGTCTTTAACTTCTGTGGAAACCGTGTAGTTACCACCTTTAGAACCAAAATGCTGAACTCCATGCAGCAAGATTGGCTTGCTAACCGAAAAAATAACACAGTTAGGTGAAGAACAGTAGCTCCAACCAAGTCCACCGGGAGGTTTTAAAGGATTGAAATCTTCGACATTCGACAAGCAGAGTTGACAACACCTTCCTGGGGGCTTGTATAAACGGTAAAGAAGATGTTAAGACACCATTGAAGTGTTTCATCATGTCACCAACCTCTTTCAAAGTAAGAATGTTAGAGTCGATGACAACTGAGGCAAACTTCTTCTCTAACATCACAGGAAATCTTATCGCTTTCACAATTTCCTCTCCAAGAATTCGTCTTTTCGACTCTCCGTCCGGGGTTACCCCTTGCCTTTCACTTTGTTCTGTGGCCCAGCGATCACTAGCTTGAGACAGTTGTGACTGCGGGCACGTTTGCAAACGTGCCCGCAGTCAGAACTGTCTCAAGCTAGTGATCGCTGGGCCACAGAACAAAGTGAAAGGCAAGGGGTAACCCCGGACGGAGAGTCGAAAAGACGAATTCTTGGAGAGGAAATTGTGAAAGCGATAAGATTTCCTGTGATGTTAGAGAAGAAGTTTGCCTCAGTTGTCATCGACTCTAACATTCTTACTTTGAAAGAGGTTGGTGACATGATGAAACACTTCAATGGTGTCTTAACATCTTCTTTACCGTTTTATACAAGCCCCCAGGAAGGTGTTGTCAAACTCTGCTTGTCGAATGTCGAAGATTTCAATCCTTTAAAACCTCCCGGTGGACTTGGTTGGAGCTACTGTTCTTCACCTAACTGTGTTATTTTTCGGTTAGCAAGCCAATCTTGCTGCATGGGAGTTCAGCATTTTGGTTCTAAAGGTGGTAACTACACGGTTTCCACAGAAGTTAAAGACACTACAGATGGCTCTTCTCTGGTGAAACAATCAGGATCGTACGCTTGCAGAAAAGACAAGACATGTTTCTTATCACGGTTTTTCTGTACTGTTCGATAGACCAGTTTTCTTAGTAGAAAACAAGGAGTACAAGTTAGAGTCGCTTATCAAGGGTGCCACTTCATGGCATGGAACAGAAGGAAAAACATCTGTTGAGTGTCAAGGAGTGGTGTCACCTTTTTATTTCCCGGGTAACAATAATGGCACCGGTGAAGAGGTGGGCCAGTTTTCCTGTGTTATTTTGGTCAGGAACATGTTGAAACTTCTATTTCGTACATTATTTTCGTTTGTAAAGTCTTCAGTTTATGTCGCTGGAAACGAGTTTAACCTTTATTTCAGGATGTTCGCGCGACAAATTTCAAACATTGATTTTTTTTTTTCTGAGACTTTCTTACTGTAAGATGATGAGTTCGTTATTTCTGGAATGTGTAAAAAAAATGGGGGACACCGACTTCGTTTGGAAAGAACATGCCCAGAAGAACACATAAAATCTGAAAAACATCGGGCTTGGTTAGCGATAAGGCCACAGTGTCTGTAAGCCCAAAAATATTGCAATATAGTGAAATGTTCTCTGCCAATTAAAGATCAAGTTCGCATTTTAGGAAACCATAGTTTTCACGCGCCTTGCAGCCGAAAGATGTCAGGATTCGATGTCCGTGGACAGAGGAATCTTGAAGATTTTATTTAACCTCCCACAGTGATTGTTTTTTGTTCACTTTTAGACAATGGCCCGATTCATACTGGGAGACGGATCATCCGTCGAGAAGGATCATCCGTCTAGTATAAATCGACGGGAGGGACTGTGAGACGAACTATCGATGTGTCGTGTGACTCGTCCCCGTGTTTATACCGTGTTTATAGTTTATTAAAAAACAGCAGCCGGACTCTTGTAGCGCGGTGTAGTTTTCGTGGATGGTTTGTCTTCTTCCCGCATTTATACACAGCGACGGATCATCCGTCTTGACGAGTTTTTTTTTTTTTTTTTTTTTTTATTGCGTTACTTACTCCACTTACAATGTGATACTTACGCTACCTACATTACACATTACATACATTAATCACTACTTATTTTGCAATACTTACATCAGTTAAAATTTTCTAATCTTTTTTTTTTTTGGCACACACACACACACTTACATACATGTACCCGTAAAATGCACTCATTTAGTTTTGGAGGCGTTACATTAAAATAGCTCTTTCTTTAAACTAGTTAAGATAATTGTCCCAAGAGATTGAAGAAGATTATTTCATAAATTTGCTGTTGTTGTTCTCCCCACACCTTAAAAAGGAAAAGAATATCTGAAATTGTTTTCACGTATAAAGGCTCCCCACTTTACATTGAATTTCTCTAAATTTCCATTTTGAATAGCATAGCGTCTCTCCACTTCTAAGCAGGTTACAAAGTTCTGTATGCAAAGAGCTGGTGATGGAAAAAGGCGCATCGATTTGGACCAGTGGATGTGATATCTGCAGATAAGGAGAAAGTGGTGGGACAAAATATTTGAGGCGTTATCAACGAAACCTAGACAGGATTGAAAAGAGAAAACATCGTTCGGAAAACATGCCCTTTTGCTCATCCACTGTTTAATTTCATTCCAAAAAGCTTGAACAAAAATACATTCCCAGAACAAATGTAAAATAGTTTCCGGGTGTTTTTTACAGAAACTGCAAAGGTTATCAGCGGCGATACCAATTTTGAATAAATAACTGTTTGTAGCTATTCTTCTATGAAGGAATTTAAACTGAAAGGTTCGCAATTTCGATTCGCGGGTGCACAAGAAAGCCAAACTGTATGAGCTACGCCAATCTATATAGTCCACGGATTGAGAGTTGCAATCTGAGAGCCATTTACTTTGACTTTTATGTGGAATAGAAGCTATTTGCTTGATAAGCATTTTATAGGCTACCTTACAAAACTCCGTTGAAGCCAGCAGATTACTTAAATCTTCTACAGTGTTTGTTACTGCCTGAGTGCAGGCACAAATTGGTTTCATTTTGGAGACTGCACTTACAACACTTTGGTACTGGAGGAAATTAGTTTTGACAGAAAATTTCTCCTTAAAGGCATCAAAGGTTAAAAAATGGAAATTTTCATCAAGTAGGTGGTTTCGAAAAAGGATTCCCGCCTTGTACCAATTTTTATAGTAAATAGGCTTATTATCAATTCGCACGAAAGAGTTATGCCAGATTGGAATATTAGAGAGATCAGGGGGCTGTTTTTTAAAATTAAGGCACGACCAAATTTCAATCAGTTCTTTAGTAAAAGGGTCATCTATTTCCAGCGAGGCAACATCACTGACATTTAGGTTACCAGTAATAAGTAAATTAGCATTATACTTTGCGAGAAAAAAGTCCAGAAAAAGTTTCCATTTCCCTTTGTTACTTGGATCTAAGTACTTTTGAATCCATTTCGCTTTCAGGGCGCGGTTGAAAATATGAATGTCCAACATTTTAAGTCCGCCAGTTGCGTAATCATTGATCATTTCTACTCGTTTAATTTTGTCCGTTTGCCATCCCATAGAAATTGGTACAAAAGATTGTTTATGTCTTTCAGCTGACTACTCGACGTAGGGAGCGGAGACATAATATAAACTAACTGCGAAGCTAGTAGGCTCTTAATAACCACTATTTTCCCGAGAAGCGTTAGTCTCCTGAACTGCCAATTTTCAATTGTTTTAGAAATGGTATCCTTTTTCTCTTCATAATTCAATGTTATAGATTCTTCTTTGATGGTAGATAACCAGACTCCCAGAGCTTTAACTTTGTGGGAAGGCCACGAAATGTTCTTGTAAGCAGGTATTTTTCTTCTTTGAAAACGCATGGCGCCGATCCAAAGTGCCTCTGTTTTCTCATAATTAATTCTAAGACCGGAAATGGATGCGAAGGAATCTAGCAATCTGAAAGATTGCTGCATCGATTTCTCTGAGCCATCTAAAATTAATGTAGTATCACCTGCGTACTGACTTATTTTGCATTCCGTGTCTAAACACAAATCCCTTTAATTTGATCACAGTTCCTAATAGCATTACCTAGTATTTCCACACATAAAATAAAGAGATAAGGAGAAAGCGGGCATCCTTGCCTAACACCTCTATTAAGCTGGAAGAATTCTGAGGACCACTCATTATTTTGTATACTGCCTGCTTATATCTGTGTATAACAAACCTAATCCAGGTAATTAAGGAATCTCCAAAATTATAGAAGCGAAGACTTTTTTCTACAAAATTTCCATTCCAAAGTATCGAACGCCCGGGGGGGGTACTTGACTCATGTTTGGGTATAGGGGTGCCGCCGAGGGTTTGAAACCCTGACCCTGTTTAGGACAAAAATACACTAAAAACCCTACCCTGTGTAGGACAGCAACCTCCATTTTAAGACCCTGTTTAGGACAAGCGACAAAATGTACACTCTCTGGTTTTACAGGAATTTACACTGTTTAATAAGTCATTCAAATCGGAGAAATCATGCTCGATGCGTCTAAAACCAAGCTGTTGCGTCTCTACACTTGAACTAAACAAAAAGCCGTCAAGCATTAAGCTCTAAATCAGTTAGCGTAAAAAATGTCGTCATTGCATCTATAGAAACGGACGAATGATTTCTTCAATGTATAATGAATAAGTGGAACTTATTTTTAAGGTTAATTTTATTTTGATTAAAGCACTAATAGAACTTTTACAGAGAAAAATATCCCTAAACAATATATATACGAGCGGGATCCCTCATGTCTGCGCGACAGAGTGACATCTTTCTTTCATCGCGTTATCCAAGACAAAGAAACTAGACCTACCATATGTCGGTTTACTCAGTTGATATTGCGCAAATCAGGAAAAAAAATGCGTTGTTTTTCTGGCGCTCGATCGCATGCTCTTTCAACCTCGCGCAGACTCCGAGTCGCAGGCTAAGAAAAGAAAGAGACTGCTCGCAGCCTGGGTTAAAATCTCTCGGCTCGTAATACCATACCCTGTTTAGGACAGGTTCTAACCTGTTTAGGACAGAGGCAAGTCGAATTGTATACCCTGTTTAGGACAGCGAGGCCAAAAAACCATACCCTATCCAGCGGCACGTCCCCGTATAGCCCAAATAAGGGAAGTACCCCCCCGGGATCGAACGCCTTTTCAAATCAATAAATAGCAACATACCCGGAACGTTCTGCTGTTCTGCATAACTTATTACACTATTTAGTAGCCTGACATTTTCACCAATCGATCTGCCCTTAAGAAAGCCTGTTTGATCATTGTTTATAATATCGGGCAAAACCCTTTTCATTCTCGTCGCAACAGCTTTTGCTGCAATCTTGTAATCACAGTTCAATAGACTTATTGGTCTCCAGTTTTTTAAAAACTGTTGAGGTTTATTTTTCTTCGGAATCAAGGTTATTAAACCCCTTCGTTGTGAAATAGAGAGATGGCCTTTAGAAAAAGACGAATTCAGAGATGCAAGTAAATATGTTGACACGTCGTTCCAAAAAACTTTATAGAATTCCGCTGGGAGGCCATCTGTCCCAGGGGACCTACCCATCTCCATTGTCTTGAGACTTTCAAAACATTCCGCTGCCGACAGCTCTCCTTCGCAAGATAATTTTTGCTCATCAGTTAATTTTGGCGCCATATTCTCGGGAAAGAAAATGTCGTCATATTCATTAGAAAGTTCCTTATCGGTAATAGAAGTGTAAAGGGACTCGTAATACTTTTTTGCCTCCTGCAAGATTTCTACATCCGTAGAGATCTTAGTATCATCGTCAATAACGAGATTTCTGATAGTTTTACTATTGAAATGTCGCTTTTCTAGACTGTGGAAATATTTTGTGTCCTTTCCCCCTCATTATACCATTTTACTTTTGATCTTATTATTGCCCCTTGAGTTTCATAGCCAATTATTTCTTCTAATTGTTGTTTCTTTATTCGCAGTTCGGTCTGCAAAATTTCTTTATGTGGTTCTGAAGGGTTATTTTCCTCAAGTTTTCTTTCGAGTGCAAGGACTTCTTTCTCTAAAAAATATTCCTTCTGTTTGAGGCGTGACTTTTTCTCTTTGGCATACTGGATTGAGGTCGCTCTAATTTGCATCTTGATAACGTCCCATAATAAAATTTCGTCAACTTCGTTCTGACCTTCATACTCCTTTGAGACGTCTGTAATTGTTTTCCTAATTAGGTTTATATATTCGCTTTCGGTTAGAAGGTGCGTATTAAGTTTCCAAAAACCTGGTCCTCTGGGGTTTGTAGCGGTGTTGATGCGGACTGTAATCATTGAATGGTCAGTTCGATAACCGGGAAGAATCTCGGCTTTGCTAGTAGCTGGACAGAGGGTGTTGCTAATAAGGAAAAAATCTAAACGGCATTGAATTTCTGGTTTTTTCCTTCTCCAAGTAAAACGTGTGGCATCTGGGTTGAGAACACGCCAAATGTCAGTCAGTTCAAAATTTTCCTTTAGGATCTCTACTTCATCTCTCGACTTTGAATGAGTACTGGGAATGCCACCCTTTTTATCTTTATGTATGTCGCAAACTAGATTAAAATCGCCGCCAAAAATTATGAAATCACAGTCAAAAGAAGAAAATTTTTCACAAACATTTTGAAAAAAAGTAGGTTCATCCTTGTTAGGCGCATAGATGTTTACAAGTGTCAACGTTTTATCCTGAATTTTTATGTCAGCTATTATAAATCTTCCCTCGGGATCGACGAAGTATTTCAAAATTTGGAAATCAAAATTGTTGTTGAAAAGTATGCCAACACCTGCTCTGGAACTTGAAAAATTTGTAAAAATAGTTGAGTACCCCCATTCGGATTGCCAACAGATTTCTGTTTCTCTTGTGCTATGCACTTCTTGTAAGAAATAGATGGAAAATTTCTTTTTTTTCAACCATAAAAAAGTTTCTCTCTTTTTTGATTGTTAGACAAACCTCTTACATTTAGGGAGCAAACTGTTATATCGTCACCTTGCATTGCGTTTTGTAACACATAAAAAGAGAAGTGGTAGATTTCCCTCGTTTAAGGTGCGGGAGGAACAATTACACATTAACTGAAAAATGTTGTAGACCGTAGGCCTAGGGCAGGACGAGGATGATAACGAAGTTGTAGAATACGGGTTATAAGCATTTAAAATTACACACACAAACAGATACACATACTGACAGATAGACAAATTATAAAAAAACATTTGCCGGGGATTAGCGTTCAGATCGTAGCTTGAGCTTGAGCTCGAGAGCTCCTTCGGTCGTAAATTAGAAATACAATGTTATGTTATGTAAATATCATTATAGGTCAAAGTCTTGACAGTACAAAGGATACTTTTACACCGATTCACCGGGTGCAATATATCTTCCATTGACAAACAGTTTGTCCGGATGAGCTTTACTGAAGAAGGCGGTGAAACCCTTTTCTCTTGCTTCACGAAGCTTCTTTAATTGTCCCTTCCGTGAGTCATACAATGGTTTGGGGATATCGTCGTAAACACTGAAGGCAGTGTTCTTTAGATATTTCCGAGCTCGATCCATCACCAGTTGTTTATCACCGTAACGCAAAAATCTTGCAATAATTGGACGCGGTTTTGTACCCGCGTTAGGTTTTCCAAGCCGGTGTACTCTTTGAAATTCTATTTTCTCACGGGGCCGGTCGATTTGGAGGTGTTCCTCTAAAAAGTTGTAAATAACTTCTTTGGAGTCTTCTGCTGGAAGCTGTGTGCCATCTTGCATTCTTTCTTCACCATTTGAAGTGCTCGGTTCTTCTGGTAAGCCAAAAAATTTAGCATTTTCTCGTCTGGAATAAGTTTCCATATATAAAATCTGTTTCTTCAGTTCAAAGACTTCGTTTTGGACTTCCTTAGTGTCTCGCTTCAAATCCGATATGTCGCCCTCGTTGAATTCCAGATTTTCCTTGAGTACATTGACAGCTTCGTCCGTTTTATTGGTTTTGAATTTCAAAATCTTAACTTCCTCGTCTAAGCGGCTTACGGTCTGTTCGATATTTGCCAGGGTCGAATTTATTTCTTGTAGACGGCTTTCAATAACGTCCAGCTTTCCTAGTTTTAACAACACGTGTTCGATCTTCTTTCCGAGGTCCTCGGCCATATTGAGAGCTACAATAACTTCGTCGTCAGTTTGGGACGAAACACTATCGAATTCCTTTCTTGTTCTTTTGTCGTCTGGAGAAGGTGTAGAAGATTTGGCTCTGACCTTTCGTTTGACAGGCATTGAAAACAAAAATACTATTTCACCGAAATAGACGGAGCTCGGCGATACACGTCTACTCCGCCATGATGCCAGTCCCAGTCAAAAAAAGTGAAAGGCAAGGGGTAACCCCGGACGGAGAGTCGAAAAGACGAATTCTTGGAGAGGAAATTGTGAAAGCGATAAGATTTCCTGTGATGTTAGAGAAGGAGTTTGCCTCAGTTGTCATCGACTCTAACATTCTTACTTTGAAAGAGGTTGGTGACATGATGAAACACTTCAATGGTGTCTTAACATCTTCTTTACCGTTTATACAAGCCCCCAGGAAGGTGTTTTCAACTCTGCTTGTCGAATGTCGAAGGATTTCAATCCTTTAAACCTCCCGGTGGACTTGGTTGGAGCTACTGTTCTTCACCTAACTGTGTTATTTTTTCGGTTAGCAAGCCAATCTTGCTGCATGGAGTTCAGCATTTTGGTTCTAAAGGTGGTAACTACACGGTTTCCACAGAAGTTAAAGACACTACAGATGGCTCTTCTCTGGTGAAACAATCAGGATCGTACGCTTCAGAAAAGACAAGACATGTTCTTATCACGGTTTTTCTGTACTGTTCGATAGACCAGTTTTCTTAGTAGAAAACAAGGAGTACAAGTTAGAGTCGCTTATCAAGGGTGCCACTTCATGGCATGGAACAGAAGGGAAAACATCTGTTGAGTGTCAAGGAGTGGTGTTCACCTTTTTTACTTCCCCGGGTAGCAATAATAGCACCAGTAAAGTAGAGGGCCAGTTTCCCGTGTTATTTTGGTCAGGAACATGTTGAAACTTCTTCCGTACATTATTTTCGTTTGTAACGTTTTTCAGTTTGACCTCAGAACGAGTTTAACCTTAATTTAAGGATGTTCGCACGAACATACGTGTCCATTTTGGAGAGAACATAGCCTGAAAGCAGTCTCGCGTTGGAGCGCAGGCGAGAATTGAAGCTCAAGCGCGTGCGGCGTAGCCGCGAGCGCGAAATCGAGCAGCGAAGTCGCGAGACAAGAAAGTGAGCCTCACTTTCTTGGCACCCCTTCAGCAGGCTCCTTCCCGCCGGATCGCTTTGCTCTTCGTCGCTCGCGCGCGTGACTCCAGGGTGAGCCTGCTCGCAAGCTAGAGAGAACATGCCCGGAAAAAATCGGGCTTCGTTAGCGAATAAGGCCACAGTGTCTTTACACTCAAAAAT
>JAHPZR010033665.1:0-7500 GCA_019787425.1 Platygyra sinensis | reverse complement strand
AAATGAGACTTCTATAATTTATACAGATAGCTTCTATTTATGACTGAAACGTTCGTGCGAGAATTTATTCAATGTAGAAGCTTTCTTCGTGTTTTATACCGAGTCCGTAATGCTCGGTCCGCGTTTATACCCAGTCCGTGTTTTATACCCAGTCCGTAGTCCGTAGTCCGCAGTCCATGTTTTATACTGACCGCCAAAATACTCTCCGCTGACTGGTTATGCATCACCGGCTCAGAAAAAAACCAATCGATAATCTCGAATGGTGATTTCTTTTTCTCACACAACGATTTTTCATTCTCATCAGTTAATTTCAATCTCGCATGGCAGTTTTTCATTCTCGATTGGTACTTATGATCTCGCATGACATATTTTTGTTCTCGTATAGCAATTTTAATTCCTCGTACAGTGATTTTCTAATCTCACGTAGTGATTTTCCAATCTCGCACAGTGATTTCTCATTCTCACACATCGATCACTGAGACTCGATAGGTGATTTTCAACTCAACCCACTTTTGTCATGCTTGGCTTGCCATATATGCGAGACAATTTCGTGCTATTTTGTAGTTTTAGCCCGAAATTGACTCGCATCCACGTTGGATTACATTGTCATGCAAATGAGAAAAATTAACCGTGAAATGGGCTATTTTGCGTTGTCTGAAGAACGTGAACTACGACGTTATATTTCAAATTTATTGCGGTGTCCCAGATTCAGTTTCGCGATAGCTTTGACAGTGATAAAACAAAGTTAATGACTTAAGAGTATCCCGAGATTCGTATGTAAAAATATAAATTCATTTTTTACAGTGAAACCGGATGTTCTTTTATGGGGACCTTCGTCAGAACATGGGTATTTTGGTTGACATTTTGAGTCGAGCAAGTTGCTCAGTTCATTTGGTACCTAGTGGCAAGAACTCCTTGAGATTTTCCACAAAATTTCAAGTGTTACTTCAGTATTTTGAAGACAAGTTTGCGACTTTTTACGTGGACGAGCCACTGCATGCAGGGGCAACTACCAAGATATGCCCTTCTTTCTTTGCAAACATTTATCAATATTGACAGGAACGACAGTTTACATGTCTCGGACGCTTTTAGGAATGCTTCGCGTTGTGGATCAAACATTTACCGACGAGTCTATTTGAAGGTAAGGGAGAGTGAATCAAAAGAGGCAAGCGCGCAAAGTATGTCAACAAAGCAACCAAGAGCCTCCTTTCCTTGTGTAAATTCTGAGAATACTGCTTTGCACCTAATGCAAAGAGATTGCAAAGTTTATCACGTTGTAGTGTTAGTCAAACAATTTATAGAAGAGATAATCAAAATAACGGTTGACGACAAATTAAACGTTTTCCTCTATTTTACCGAAAATTCTTGTGGGAAATCTCGGTTCACGGCTGCTAATGAAATCATGATTCACGTGAAAAAGGTTTATTAGGCCACATCATCACAATTCATGAGGAGAAGTCTATTCACGGATCCCTTCAATACCCTTTATAACCCTTATTTGAAAGGAAATTTCCCCAACAGTAGCACTGTCACAACATAACTACGAAAGGATGTCGCTCACAGATCCGACCAACGTATTTTAAAACTATTGCTCTTCATTTTTAACAGGTTTTTGCACATTCTTACAACTGGTATTTCACGGAAAAAATGATGAAAAGTCTATTTGTAATTGACTGACAATAAAATAAATTACGGCCTTTGAGGGTAGAAATAGTTTAAATATTTCGTCATGATCATCATGATGAGGATGATGATGATGATCATCATCATCATCATCATAATCAGTATGATCATCATCATCATCGTCGTCGTCGTCATCGTCATCATCAGCATCATCATCATCAGTCCTTATTGCCCCCAGTGGGGCATGGGGCCGCTGATTTTAATTATTTAGTTCTTAGTTATTTGTGTTCATGTTGCAGCATATCTAACATTTCCTGTTTATTGAGGGCACAAGATCAGCTGGTATTCTTCCACTTTTATCTTTGACTTTTGTAAGGCTTGTGTCTTGGTGCATCAACAACCTGACAACTTCTTTTTGCATCTTCTGGGCAGCCTGAAAATAGATCAACAAAAAGCATCTACTGAGAGGCACAGGCGCACAGTTTTAAAGAAGCAATGAGATCTTTACCAAGAAAGAATATATGCATTTCATTGAAGTATAAACAAAAGTGTGATGCTTGGTGTAGAACCCAATTGGCTGTTCCGAAATTCAGCAGGGAACTGGGGCGAGTTTCAAATTTTAACCAATCGATAAACTGACACCACCACATGAAAGATCATGTTGAGATTGGTCATTTGGCCAAGAATGACGCTTTTAGCGTGAACAGAGACCAAGCTATGAGTCTTGAAATATGATTCAAAATCCATACAAACGTCTATGATTTTAAGACAGCGTCCCCCAAAACCATACAAACTCTTAAAATTTTTTATCACTTTTGTGACAACTGTAAAATCCCGTCATGCACCTACTATTTGAAAGAAGGTGAGATGAAAATCACTCTGTTTGCCCATTTTAAAGAGTATCATGGAGATCATAAAAATTTTAAGAGTTTATATGATTTTGGGGGACACTCTCTCAAAATTAGAGACGTTTGTATGGATTTTGAACCATATTTCAAGGTTCATAACTTAGTCTCTGTTCACCCTTCAAGCGTCATACTTGGTCAAATAACCAATCTCAACATGAACTTTCATGTGGTGGTGTCAGTTTATCGATTGGTTAAAATTTGAAACTCGCCACAGTTCCCTGCTGAATTTTGAAACGGGAAATAAAGTGTAACAACATTTTATTTAAATTTTTTGTGCAATGCATAGGCTAAATGAAAAATAATTAAGAAAGTAATTCTCTTTCAATTGGAAAGTTCTGAAAAAAGAAGCAATTAAACAGTAAAATCTGGTCTCTGAGGATGGCATCCACGAAAAATTGTTTTCAATAACTTGTATTGTACGCTACAAAATAAAAGGAATAGAAGTATGTCCTTTGTTTTCTTTGTTAAATTACCGGTAGTACCTTGTGAAGTGGAGTTTGTCCATCGCTGTCACACAGTTGCAAATCAGCTCCATATTTGATAAGAAGTTTGACCACTGCAGTATGACCCGAGTAAGCAGCCCTGTGCAGTGATGATACCTTGCCTGATCTGGTTTGGGCATTGACATCTGCACCTTGTTCAAGGAGCAACTCACAAACCTCCTCATGACCACTTCGACTAGCATAATGCTGTCAACAATAAATGATTTTATGAAACCTTTATTAGTGAGCCACCATCTGAGTTTCACCAATGGAGTAGTTTAAATTGAGTGTTTAGCCTAAATTTAGAGCACATTAAATCTACCGTCAACTCCGATAACTCTAACCTATCTATGTCAACTCTCCTGTATTATCCGGGAGTCTTTCATATACCGACCAAATCTCCCCCTCTCCTGTACAAGTCACCAAATCTCCTGCCGTGGATAAAACAAATATGCATCTTTCTGAGATCTTTTGGTCAATATTAGGAATTTTGGGGAAAATTTTTTGACCTTTTAATCGGAAGATCTCTACTTTGAACAATGCTCGATATAACGAACGATACTCTACGTCCCGGCCAAAGTTACGGTAAAATGTATGGAATAGCACCTCGATATAACGAACCTAGATATAACGAATTATTCAATATAACGAACATAATGCGGAAGCCGAAACGTAAAATCTATCTCGATGTAGGGAATTACAATGTCAACACGCGACAGAAGATAATCGCTGAACAGATCAACAGTCAACAAATCCTTTAATCCTTATGGTAAAGAGACAGCAACCTTTCAGTGAAAGGCTTATTATATGTCATTGGTACTATTATGTATTTCTACAGACGTCACCTGTATTACAAATAAATCAATAACTATTCCTGGCATGCTCTTGTGGTGCTCAATTTCTTTGTTGATCTTATGTTTATTCAATAAGAAAGTCTAAGAAAAAAAAACCATTATTTTCCATTGACTTTGATCTCAAAATCCAGGATATGGAATCTTAGAGGCACATATAAATTTTTTCCTGGGACAGCATGCCCCTGGACCCCCAAGGCTCACGCCTGCAGCGCTCATGGGCATGGCTATGCTGGGCCTAAAACCATCTGTTTTTTTAGTTCACAGGCTGGACTCTCTGAAACTGGCATTCTTAAAATTTAATTTAAAATTTAATTCTGCTGCCTTGTGAATTAGTCAATTACAAACTCATCAGGAACATCTTCAGTTGCCCCAAGGGTAGGGCATTTTCTGCTATTTCCTGCCCTGCATGGTGGGGCATTTGTCGCTTTTTGCATGCCTTTAAACTAATCCCCACCTATATCCCGGGGTTCACTGGTGCATTATTACTCCACTGATTGGAAGCACATATGACTCTGACTTGTAGAGTGCCTCATGGTTGTAAATTTAACGATAAGGTGGTCAAAGGATTTACTATTAATAATCATGATTTCTGTTTGATAACCCTCAACCATCCGGACCTTAAACTGATTTGTAACCAGGTGGTTCCATGATAAATATAAAATATTACACTGGTCGAAAGACAAAAAAAACTTGAAATCCCAACTTTTGAACTATTAACATCAGCCTTCTTCAGGGATAACAACAATATAATGAAGTGACAAGTTTATACAAGATCACATAGTTGTCGATAAACACAAATACTTGTACATTAGAAATCTAGTTCTTATGTTTATTCAGTCATGAATTCATGAATTGAAAATCTAACAAGAGGTCTTTAAGAATGGGGCACTTTTGTCATTCAATAGGATCCAAATAAGTTTCTGGGCATTGTAAAATTTGGCCCAAATGTTCCTTGATACAAAATAATATAGTTTTGGGGGCAGGTTATGCTCCAAAATCACATGCTAGAGGCATGAACATGGTGTATTCTCAAAACTTTTACATAGTTGAGGGATTTTTATTTTGGTGGTGGTGGGAGAGACATGGGCAGACTTAGTAGGGTGGATTGGGTGGCAAGCCAACTCCCTTTTGGAGAAGCAAAGCATAAAAAAGAATTGAAAAAAATTGTGAACATTATGTAAAACACTCTGGTCAGGTGTACCTCATTGTAATTTCCCCTTTGTGGCATTGCTACTGTACAATATTATTTCTGGTATAACCATTATAACATTTTCAATTAGGTTTCAATTTTAAAATTGTAACAATTGGAGGGGGTGCATACCCCATAAATTCTGCAACTTCAAGGTACCAGCCACCCCCCCCCCCCCCCCTCCCCCCCCCCAAAAAAAAAATTCTGGATCTGCAACTTCAACTTAATTACCATGTGTCTGTTATCAACACTCAGTGATATTTACCAGTGCTGTATATCCCGCACCATCTCTTGCATCAGGGTCCCTTCCCTTGTCCAGAAAGGACTTGACCGTATTCAAATTACCATCCAGAGCAGCTTGCCATATTCCCCGCTCAAAGTCCATTTCAGTCAAACGACTGGGCGTAATAAGATGGTTTGGATGAACAATCACATCCTTCTGAGCTGTTTACATGTGAACAAGGTCCATCCATGATGATGACAGAGATGTTATGCAAAGCTTCAGCCACAGAGCATTAACCACACAAATTACCGCATGTGTTGTCTTCCAGTCCTTCTTTTTAAGGTACCAGAATTTACTGGTAGCCTTTTATGGACTCATACAAGACAAAAATTAAGCTTTCTTTCTACTTCCGCTCTGACTACCTCTCTCAATTGATCTTGACGCCATGTTTGCCTGCTGTAGGACAGTTCGTGTAAGACCTCATAGAAAGTCACTTTTATGACGCTACTGTAGCCGTTTGTAAACTACTCTAGCTTTAGGGAATTCTTTCAAACAACGAAGCCTCCACATATATTATAAAGTCGTTGTCAATGAGCAAAAGGAAAACAAGGAAATCCTTTTTTTCAAAAACATTACTTGAAGTAAAGTAGACTACACGATGCGTGACCGTGAGGAATCTGGAACCACAAACTTCTTCCCATTCTCCCCGCTGCCCGGAGTTGTGTATTCATTCACGTTTTGGAAACGTCAGTCCTGTGTATTTATATTTCTACGACAAAAATGTCAAGTTACATGGAAACCTCTACGTTTAAAAGAAATCGTAGTCCATCTCCGAGGTATCGACACCAAAATGGCCGATATTCACGGTCTAAATCACGCTCGAGATCACGAAGTCGAAGTAGCAGTGGAGAGCGCATCAGGAACGGAGAAAACCATAAGTCTACTATGTACGTATGACTGTTCCTAAAGCAGATGATAAATAATGTCAAGAACTAGGGCTATAATTTAACTTTTAGATGCCTTAGGCTTTGGTTTAGCACTTTCAACCGGTAGTTGCGACTAAGAAAGTGGAATATTTTGTTACAACGTAGCATAATCTGTCACAGCATAACATAGTAGCTGATGATTATAAACACTTTCTTTCATGTGATCGTGATACTGCAAGTCTAGTCATGTCACAAGCTATATCACATGGAACTCCAAACGTGCATCCCCTGCCAAATAATCTCACACTGTGTTGGACGGACTTGCTGAATTGATTGGCTGCTACTCACAGTTCTAACACTCTCAACCAACATTTCACAGAACAAGCTTATTAAGTTCTAAATCTAGCCAGGACTGGCTTACCCTGCAAAATTCCCTGGCACTCAAAAAGACATCTAGAATCTGTGGCAATGCAGCTACGGAGCTACACATGAATATACCTCGTTCTTAAATTCATGAACCAGAGCAAGTAGCCACGTAGCTCCGTAGCCGCGTACGTAGCCACTTAGCTACGTAACCGCTAAGCCTCGTAGCCACATAGCCATAAATTTTAAGAGATGCTTCAAGTGGTGGGGTATTCTGCACTTGCAACATGTACTCCCCAGGCTACAGACCAGGGTTCATTTTTTACGCAGGCTAAGCTGAAAATCTCTGGTGTGGCAATGGGATTCTAACTGTGAATATACTTAAGTAGTTCTGGCCAGTGTAATTGATCACAGTTGCACTGACACATCAATACTTAGTCTTTAGTATTTATTTGTATCAAGACAGTGCTTGGTACAATCTGGCTTGCAGTCAACCTACTTTTCCATCTTACTTGAATCAGTGATGGTCATTGAGTGGCATTTCACGCAAACTGTGTAAGTTTGCATAGTGATAGAGTTCCCTCACTTGTTGTAGGAACCTTACAGGCTTACATACGTTACTTTCTTTGTCACAACTCCCTACAAGGCTTTTTCAGTTACAAAACTACGTAACTATCATTTTATAATAAGTAAAAACTTTTGCTTCAATTGGCTTCAACTGGGATCAGAAAGTCAGAAAGCTGTAGAAATGAAACAAGAAAGAAAACGATCTATGTCTAGGGGTACAGAGGATGGCACTTATGGCCAGGATTGAATGCAAGTATTGTTTAATTAGTACTTCATATTGGCAGGGTTATTTGACATTACCATATTACCTCAAATTTGACAGAATTCTGTGTGTTTTGGTGACTTTTTACCAATGAGGACACTTT
>JAHPZR010033663.1:0-13049 GCA_019787425.1 Platygyra sinensis | reverse complement strand
TTCTGTTTTCATATATTTTTGTAATTTGACTATTAAGGTATGCCCTGCCTAGATTTGCCTTTGCTAGTTGCAAGCATGCATATTTTTTTTTAAACTTTAAGTTGAAAATAATAAAGTGTAATAGTGTGTAGCTGGTCATTTCACCGGACAGGTTGATTTCCATGGATATTGGGACCATTGTCTGTCTAGTATTCCACTTAATTTAGTCTATTTAGCATGGAATTAAATTCACTGGATCTGCATTGTATAGTCATACACTGTAGGGAGGTTATTTCACCCAGTTCTTCATTGAGAAAACATGATACTCACCCCAAGATTAATATGGATTGTTTGACCTTCTTTAAAACTCAGGTCTAACTTTGGTGTAAGATCAGGCTGCTCAGCTTCTGCCGCTATTTTTTCACTCTGTTTTATCCACCTACATAACAAATAAATCAATATACAAAAAGAGTAATGTTGATGTCTAGTGTGGATTGGTGACTTGGATAAAGTGTACTTAGCCAATCAGAGCACGCATTATATCAGCTACAAACACTAGCCATATAATGATACTATTTATTGTTATTCAATGTACCAACAAGAGGCCAAAATTAACACGAAAAATTACTGTAATGGTGTCAGGACATTGATGCACAGATTCACATAGGAAATTGATCAACATACTTGAAGTGATCCTGCAATGATACGTTAAAATCAGTGGCCCAAAAAAGGGTGGCGCTGATCTCATTTTTGTTAACATGGCCCACCTAGAGTAGCTTATGCTATCCGCAGGCATGTTTAATTTTTAAATTTGAAAGCAAAATAAAATGTATGATTGTATGTATGTATGTATGTATGCATGCATGCATGCATGCATGCATGCATGCAAGCATGCAAGCAAGCAAGCAAGCAAGCAAGCAAGCAAGCAAGCAAGCAAGCAAGCAAGCAAGCAAGCAAGCAGTTGGGTTCAAGCCCTGGGCAGGGATAGTGTTGTGTTCTTGGGTAAGACACAACACTCTCACAGCACCTCTCTCCACCCAGGTGTATAAATGGGTTCCACCAAATGTAATGCTGGGGATAAGCCCTCAATGAACTAGCATCACATCCAGGGGGGAGTAGAAATACTCCCGGTCACTTCATGCTATGTACAGAAACCCGAGATGAGCACTGGCTTAATGGGCCACTAGGCTCATATGCAGACTTTAGCTTTTTCTACCTTTAGTGATTTAGTTTATAGTCATTGATTTATGTCCTTTAGATGATCCATTCTGTAACATTAGATAACTTTAATTGAACTTCTTGAAGACATCTTGACAGTATCCAAGATCCGATGTAACTGACACACTCATAAAATACAGACGACTTAAATAGTTACATACAATCGGGTACAGACCACGCAGAGTATTCGCACGCACCAAACATTAATTTACCATGCTAATAAATATTGACACACATTCATTTTACATACTCCACCAAGAGTTGATGTATCCTACGGGAACCAGAGATCAGCGCCACCCTTTTTTGGGCCACTGGGCTCAAACACAGACGTCCCTCTCCACCCCACCTTCCCCCATTTTGCATTAACCATTCATTTTAGGAGGTTCAAGCTGTTTCTCACATACCACAGGCCGCCATGCATTCATTGGAATGGGTTTCCAAGACAGAGGAGATAGCTTTGATTTTAACGTATCATTGCAGGATCACTTCAAGTATGTTGATCAATTTCCTATGTGAATCTGTGCATCAATGTCCTGACACCATTACAGTAATTTTTCGTGTTAATTTTGGCCTCTTGTTGGTACATTGAATAACAATAAATATCATTCTATGGCTAGTGTTTGTATAGCTGATATAATGCACGCTCTGATTGGCTAAGTACACTTTATCCAAGTCACCAATCCACACTAGACATCAACATTACTCTTTCTGTATATTGATTTATTTGTTATGTAGGTGGATAAAACAGAGTGAAAAAATAGCGGCAGAAGCTGAGCAGCCTGATCTTACACCAAAGTTAGACCTGAGTTTTAAAGAAGGTCAAACAATCCATATTAACCTTGGGGTGAGCATCATGTTTTCTCAATGAAGAACTGGGTGAAATAACCTCCCTACAGTGTATGACTATACAATGCAGATCCAGTGAATTTAATTCCTTGCTAAATAGACTAAATTAAGTGGAATACTAGACAGACAATGGTCCCAAAAACCATGGAAATCAACCTGTCGGTGAAATGACCAGCTATACACTATTACACTTTATTATTTTCAACTTAAAGTTTAAAAAAAATATGCATGCCTGCAACTAGCAAAGGCAAATCTAGGCGGGGCATACCTTAATAGTCAAATTACAAAAATATATGAAAACAGAAAGTAAATAATAAAGTAGAAGGGAAAAAGACAGTACTGAAAGATTTACAAGGACATCTTTCTAATATACTTTAAGCATTTAGTCAGACAGACTATTTTTCATTAAATATTGACCCTCCCAGCTGTCTTAGCTGCAGTAGATCAAGTTGACTAATATTTGTTTGAATTATATGTTTGCCAAGGAACGAGTGAAAAGCTGGCACAAGGCGCTGAACAGGCCAAACATTTTTCTGTAAGATTCTAAGTGTACTCCTTATTGTTATCTTTCAGAATCGTGCACCAGGTGCAAGCACAAGTCGACCTAAACCTGGTATGCTTTATCCCTTTGTAAAGCACATCACAAAGTTAACATATTAACAACTTGTAAAGTGCAGCAAAGGCGACTTAGAACAAGTCTGAGTGTACAATATTTGACTGGATTGAATATCTTTTGATAAATGATTTTCTTTCATGATTCCTTGTTGTATACTGTAACTTTTAAGATTTGCTGACTTTTTAAGCAATTGCATAGTCAGATACTGTACCACCAAATATATTCAGAATAAACATTTCTGCAATGAACGTTATCAACTGTAGAGATTGTTAAATAAAAACATTGTTCAAATTAATTAAAACATTGAGATTTGAAGTAAGAGGGTTTTTTTTCCACTTTCCATAGCAGGTGGTGGACTTGGTGTCATTCCCCCTCCCCCTGGGGGTATGGCTCCCAAGCTAGCCCAACCCCCTGGTGCAGGGGCATTACCCACGTCAATGAAAAGAACAGTTCATCAATCTCAACCGCAGGCTCCCTTTCCAGACATGGGAGCTTTTGCTTCCAGTTCAAATGTTCAACAACAAAATCAACAACAGAAGACAACATCAGAGTGGGGAGATTTTACTGCAGCATCATGGTAAGTGAAGTTTATTATCCTTTTAGTAAGAATAGAGGTGCAGTGACCTCATGGTTAAAGTGCACTCAACTCTGGATCAAGCAGCCACAGTTCGAGCCCTGGGTGAGAACACTGTGTCGTAATCTAATGGGCAAGACACTACTTTCACAAAACGTCCTTCCACCCAGGTGTACAAATCCCAGGGGGGGGGGGGTACTCCCTATACTGGCCTATACGGGGAGGCTCCGCCCGAAAGGGGTACCTTTTTCAGGCTTCAGGTATCTAAAAGGGTAGGGATTTCACATGTTGAGGTATATAAAAAAGTAGGGAAATCGGTCGTTTCCCAGAGTGAAGTGAATAAATAACACTTGTCGTTTGCTTAGCATTTCTTCTGATAATGCTTGATATTTTCCTGTAATATTGTTCATTAACTTCATTGTAAGGGCTTAGAAAGGGGGTGCAGTTTTCTAAAGTAGGTATGTGAAAGGGGTACCTTTTCTCAATAAAAGGTATATAAAAGGGGTACCTTTTCTGCCAAAATGGTATATAAAAGGGTAAGGGGTTGGACCTCGGGGCGGAGCCTCCCCGTGTTAAACTCTGTCAAGTACCCCCCACCACAAATGGGTACCTTTGCAAATTTAATGCTGGGGGTAACCCTGTGATGGACTAGTATCCCATCCAGGGGGTAGTAGAGAGACTCCTGATGGGCCACTTGACTTGTATGAAGACCTTACGTCCAGTAGGAATATACTGACTGCATATTGGGAGTTACATTTTCTACAGTTGCCATTTTACAGCTTGATTTCCTTTCTTTTCTCTTGCAGGAGTTCTGATTCCAGCTGGGTACAGTTTTGAAAATCATTCATTGCGAAAATCAGAGAGGAAAGTATTTTACCACTTCACACTGACAGTGCCTCTCCTAGTGGCTCTTCCAATTTTCTTAAGCCTTATGACGTCACATCCGCATTCTTGGCTTTCACTATATTCTTCAAAAGTAAAAATAAAGATAAATGCAAAATGAAGCCAAAATGCATAAAAATGTAAAGAAATTTTAACTATTAAATTTTGTGAAGAAATCTGAGAAATATCGCCATAAGGTAAATCCTCTGTCCAAAACTTTGCAAAAACCTTAGTGAGGGATGGCTTCAGCGACCCTTCGAGGGCTAATTTACTACACTTCACAGTACATTTTAACTGTACAGTCCTTATTTTGTTTTGAATGTTGTTTTAGTTTGGTGTGAAAAAAACTGTGATCTTTATGTAATTATGCGAATTGCTATTTATTTCCAAACCCAGGAATGCTGGAATGAAGACGAAAAAATACCGTTGTTCGAAAAAGGACGGCCAGAGAGGTACACAGTCGATCAAGCTATAGAGATCATAACCAAACACAGCCTGGTGTTCTCTAAATGCACCCGCCAACCTTTAAGGGTTAGAGAAAATGCCTCCTTCATAATCGATCTGAAGTGGTTTGACAACTGGGAAGATGTAAAAGCCGACATGAATGGCGTGTACAGCGGCATCCTGCGTTGTGCGGTGTGGACGATTGAATGCCGTGATGGTCTGTGGTCCCTGCTAAAGAAGAAAAAAGCCCCACTACCTTCCAAGGACGCTTTTCATTTGGTTCAGAATTCGAAGACGAACAAAGCTGCACCAGCTTTGGCGCGTTCAATTTTTCTGTTGAACGACTTTAAAGGAAACGTAGTTAACAACGCTTGTCTACTTCAATACCACGTAAGCAACAGTGAAGGGCGAGTCGAAGATCTGCAGATACAGAAGCACGGTAACAGCCGATCCACAAACCCTAAGCCATTTTACCCACTCAAGAAGAGCACGCTTGCGTCAATAAGAGATAATGTAACCAAGAGGGGATCACACGGGGTTTACGATGGCCTGAGGAAAAAGGCTGGGGAAGCTTTTGGTGCTTCAAATGTGTCTGAACTGCCACGCGGAAAACAGCAGTTTTATAACGCTAAATCCAGGATAAGCAGTTCTGCCAGTGAAGATGACGTTGAAGAACTTTTAAAGTACGCGCGGGACAAAGACGACCTGATTCTTCACCACTCAGACTATCCTGGAGATCGATGGGTACTTGGTACTGCCACTATGTGCTCTGGCTTGTCGAAATACACTACATCGGATTTACTTTGTTATCCGTTTTGTGTTGACCCAACATTCAAAATGGGACAATTTGAGGTTACTCCTGTTGTTTACAAACATCTACTCTTGAAGTCTAAAAGGACGAATGAAAGCCCCGTCTTTTTAGGTCCCACAATGATTCATCATAAGAAGACCTACGACACCTACAGAGCTCTGGCAGCGACATGTGCCAGAAAATGCAAGGGGCTGTCAAAGGCGAAAGGCTTTATTACTGATGGCGAGGAAACCCTTTCTAGAACCTTTGAAGACGAACTGAAGAATGCAAGAAGCCTACGTTGCTTTAAGCACTTTGAAAGCAACTGTAAAGAAAAGCTAAGAACAATCGGAATTCGCGAAGCGAAAGAACAGCGTTTCTTTCTGCAAAAGGTCTTTGGAGTTCCAGGGAAAGAGCACGGCATACTAGATGCTGTTGATCGAGAGGATTTGCGGAAACGCCTAGACGGAGCAAAGCCAGAAATTGAAAGGAGAGAGAGGGAAGTTCTCAAGAGAAAAGACCACACCTTCAAACCCAACTTTTGGTCCTATCTCAACGACCATTTCGAAATGATGTCTTGTCACATGGTAGCAAATATTCGAGAGGAAGCTGGAATGGTTGTAGGAGATGATGGCAAACCAGTACGTTGTTACACTAATGATTCAGAGTCCATTAACAACATCATGAGATCTGCCAAAGAAACTTTTCTCAAAGAAAATCCTTGTATTTCACAGCTTAACAAGATTCAATTTACACAGAATGTTTTCGAGGTTGTCCATGCAAACCAGATGGAAGAGCTACACTCTGCGATCGCTCACTTATGTCCAGGTTTGACCCTAATTAGATGCACGGCGACTTTTGACATCTAACATGAAGTGTCCCTTTTAGTCTAAGCCTTTGCTACCTATTTCTAACGATAAGGTTAGGGTAAAGGTTAGCGTTATTTTTATCTTAGGGTAAATGCAGCTGTTAATCCTTACTTGAGGAGCAGCATTTGGGGGACACTTTGTGACATTAATTGTCTGTATTCCGAGAAACGAGTGATGTTAAAGTTGGGGAGAAGAGCAAGGGGACACTTCGTGAGGCGTATTGAAATTCGCGTGCATCTAATTAGGGTCAAACCTGGACATATCTCCGATCACTGGGCTGAGTGATGTTTACATCTTAGCTGATCATGCCAGGTACTTGCAAGTGCCAGCGGATGTGTGGTTCGAGTGGACGCCAAAGATGAGGGAGAAGTACGTCCTTGGAGTACAAAAGCTTTCCGTAGCAGATGTATTCAAGCAAAAAGATGTACCATGGCCGGTAGTAGAATCTGCCGATATTGATACCACAGAATTCAGGCCCTTAGAAGAGGACATCGTCACGGACCTGATCAGTGGTCATGGCTATTCTGAAGAAAACGCAAGTGCATTAAAAAAGGAAGTTCTACATCTTCTTAACCACCCCAGTGCCATCCAGAGAAAAGCAAGTCTGCAAACCGAGGGAGTTCTTCAATTTGAAGTTGCAAGTGCAGGGTCTAGACATGGAACTGTGCAGGTCTCTGTTTACAGTGATCATGCAACGTGTGTATGTGGACGGTACAAATACGACAACATCTGCAAACACTCCCTAGCAGTAGCTGCTTTTAGTCGATTCTCGCAGCCCATCTAGATTTCATCAGAAAGAAATCAAAGACAAATAGCAATAGAACAGCTCTTGCCGAACACGACGTTCGCAAAGAGACAGCAGGGAAGAAAGGAGGCAAGAACAAGTACGCCTATCGACCAGCGAGGGGTATGGCACAACCAAGCTCGAGTGATTCCGCGGAAACAGCCAGCACCCCATTGTACTCGGAGATTTATCATAATGAAAATTTGTTTGAATTGATGTTCCCCTCGGAAGGTACAACCAGGTGCAAATCGTGCCATCTGGACTTTTGCCACCGGAAAAAAGTCATTCCTTTCGATGTAATCTTCTCCCACAAAGAACGATGGATGTATCCCATCAAGGGAGATTGGTCTAATTGTAAGCCTTCCCAGCGGGAGACCGTCAGGTATTATCACGCCTCAAAGAAATGCCTGACTAATCGTTTTCCATACTTCTCGTTAGAGTATATTCACATCCCAAGTGACGTGAAGAGACGTCTTCGCGATTCACACAAAACATATCTCACGAATGAGTTTGGACTGACCTTTGATTAACTTTTTACTTCATCCATGACCTGTCCCTGAAGTTGCACTTTCCAACTTTAAATGTAAGGGATTCAAGCACAGGAAAGCGAAGAGAGATTCACGGTTAATTTGTTTGTACATTCTCATAATCGTTAAAAGCTAACCACCAAGCATAATCACAGATGCCAACTTTTGCACGACGATAATCGCATCATTTCTATTTACCTATTTGCTTAACACCCGCACACTATCGATAGTAAACATTTACCGGGTAATCTTTTCCCTCTTAATGCAACTGCCATTAGTTCTTGTTCAGTTACCAAGCTTGTCCTTCGTTAACAGTCTTGCTCTTGCTTGGATTTGAGTATGCCATGCATATGCAAGTCTCTTCGCCTCTAAATTCAGCCCCCACATAAAGCGGGCATATTTCAGAGTTCAGTTACCTAACGTCTTTTTAAGATGGAGAAAGTGACGCCGTTATTTGGATTCCTTATCTAGATGCACCGCTTCATCAGTTTGAAACAGTCAGATGAGGATGCTCAAACTTGGCGGCTTACAATTAGAAATAAGGGAGTCACTTTTTTGGAAGTTTTTATCGGTGCTGTTGTCGTGACGGCACGATTACAAATCCTTTAATATTGGCGTAGTGTTGAAATGTAACTGAATTACTTCCTCCTACAGGTACTGAGTAATAACCACGAGTTCGCGGTCATTTTATCGAGTTCGTGGTTAATATGTAGAGAGGTTTTGAAGCTAAGCATAAACGTTAGAATGTAGAAAAACTGAATTTTAATCTTCGTTGGAATTACGTTTTTACGTTATAGGCATTCGCTTTGTTCCTGTTGTCGAATATCAATAGACTTTTTCAATACATACCATCGGAAATGGAAGGAAAGGAAACTGATCTCTATATATATTTCATAGTTTTTCGAGTTACCTGATTATCTTTCAATTTTTTTTGGAATTTGTTCCAGTTCAAAGTTACGTTTTAAAAATCATATATACGCAAAATACTCCAGGTCATGCCCTATTTTTAAAAACAAGCATGCCTGCATTTCAATACAAATGTATTAAAAGGGATAGAAAAGGAGTCAGCTAATTATTTCATTTAATTCGTTCCCAAATTGATCTTTGTTAATGTTATTCAGATATGAATATGAAGATATTAACAGTTTGTAAATTGTATTGAGAATCGCAGAAATTCCTTCTGTTTGTACGTTTTCCTCCAATTTGCAAATAAAACACCATACGATTTTCTTTATTTTAAAGAGGGTCTTACTTTTGAAAATGAAGGCGGCGGATGGTTTTGCGTTCATACCGTACCCGGAGGTGGGCAAGTTTACATTATCTTATTCTACTTTTCAAGTTATTGTTTTCAAATTACCATTAAGAAGTGGGGTCTATTGGGGATTAGCCGATAAAAACTGTCGACATTGTACAGAAACCCATTTCGTGTCAGTTGACATCTAACAAAGCATTTAAGCGAGGATCTTCGTTTTGTAGTTCGAGCCGGCCTCATTTCTCATGTCACACGAGGCGATTTGTTGCAGCAACCTATCGCGGCGACGTGTCGCAGCTTTTTGTCGCATTGTGTGTCTCGGCCTCTAAGCGAGGGTTTTCGTTTTGTAGTTTGAGCCGGCTTAATCTACAAAGCGAAGACCCTATTGATTTCGCGTCAGTTGACAAGGAACAAAGCATTTAAGCGAGGGTCTTTGTTTTGTAGTTTGAGCCGGCTTAATTAATCTACAAAACGAAGACCCCATTGATTTCGCGTCAGTTGACAACGAACAAAGCATTTAAGAGAGGGTCCTCGTTTTGTAGTTTGAGCCGGCTTAATCTACAAAACGAAGACCCCATTGATTTCGCGTCAGTTGACAATGAACAAAGCAGTTAAGAGAGGGTCTTCGTTTTGTAATAAAAAGTGAAGGTTAAAAATGTTTCTAGAAGTGCCAAAATTAGGGTAAATGTCCAAACGTTTCGGGACTGGGCCATTCAGTCCCGAAACGTTTGGACATTTACCCTAATTTTGGCACTTCTAGAAACATTTTTAACCTTCACTTTTTATTGTAATAACTAAGTGCCACGCAGCTTACGAAGTTTTATTTTCTTCGTTTTGTAGTTTGAGCCGGCTTAATTCCGCGTCAGGGGGAAAGCGTTGACCCGGCTTGACTGGCTCTGGTTTGACAGGCCTCTAAAAAAACTAGTCTTCGTTTTTGGGTCTTCGTTTTTGGGTCTTAGGTCTTCGTTTTGTAGACACACTCTGTTGGTATTATGTTTAAACTGACAGATTGTTATGAATGCAACTGGCCGTGGATAGAAAGGAGAGATTATTAAATTGGACGATTGAGTTGCAGGAAGCAGGGCTCTAGCTCGCTAGTTCTCCTATGCGATAAAATCCGTAAAAGGCGATTAAAAACAGCGGTAAATAAAGTACACTGTTCTGCCGAAGAGAGGGTGTGCTGGAGTGAGCGCACGAGTTGGAAAAGAACGGGTTTGGTTATGGGAAGTCTAGAGTCGGGTGACCTTTCTCTGTCAATAGTTTCTGGATCAAAAATGTTTTAGTGGGGTCACGTAGGTCTTTCATTTTGTGCACATAACTAATTGCTGAGAGGTAAGATGATATAGTGGAAGGAGCCAATTTCCGGGCGCGTAAATAAGAGACAAAGTGCACAATTGTGGTCGTTGTGACAGGCAGACTGAAAGAGTTGGGAGAAACAAAGCGTTCGTAAAATTCGCGGAAAACGGTCCAAGCTCGAGAATACAACTTTCGTGACCCCACAGAGAGCGCTGAAGAAAGGAGATCGTTCAGGGAAGCAACCAACTCTTTGGCAGAAGGAGGTCTGGTACTCGAGTCTGCATTTCGTCCGCCTCCGGAAAGATTTGTTTGAATTGACTGACCTGAAAGCGGGATAACAGATCAGCACGGGAATGGTGTACCCCAGCGATATGTCGAGCCCGAAATAGAATGTTGTAATTGAGCGAAGTAAAGACTAAGTCTCTGACGAGTAACATAATGAGCTTATGTTTTGACGTTTGCCGGTTGATAATCGGTCAACTAGCGCGGAATTATCTGTCACAAAACAAATGCACTTGTTTGCCATATAGCGCCCCCAAATATGTAAAGAAATGACGATGGGAAAAAAACTCAAGGAAAGTGATATTCAAGGAGCCCCACGACTCAGGCCATGAACCGAAAAACCATTTTTTGCCAAATACTGGGCCATAGCCTTTCGATCCAGCTGCACCAGTGAACAACTCGAGCGTGGTGGACGAGATCCACAAGTCATCTAAAAAGAAAGCACGTCCATTGAAATCTCCTAGAAATCGCATCCGAACCGCATCCGAACCTTCAAATCGGCTTTAGCATCTTTGCTTAAGCGTATGCGGTGATGTGGACGTCGTAAACCTATCGTAACATCAATAAGACGGCGAAGAAAAGCTCTGCCCGGCAGAATAACTGAGCAAGTAAAATTCAAATGGCCAATGAGCGATTGGAGCTCCTTAAGAGTCACCTTCCGACGAGAGTAAAAAGAGGTTAAAAGCGTGTGACATTTATGAAGCTTATCCTCTGGGAGCCTAGCCTCTTGCAAAACAGAGTCAAGCGTAATGCCTGCGAATTGTAGCGAGGTGTCAGGGTCGACAGTTTTTTCTTCGGCGATACGGACCCCGATAACCTGGCACATACTTAAAAAGTTATTAAGAACCGACTGACACTTTTGCTTAGTGTCCGCAATAAATAAAAAATCGTCTAGGATATGTAGTACGCTAGAGGCTCTAAGACGATGGATAGCTATCCACTCTAGGGCAGTGCTAAAAGCTTCAAGAATGGCACAAGACGATGAACAGCCCATTGGTAGGCAACGATCATAATAATAAAGGTTTTCCCATTTCATACCTAGCAAAGGATGATCGTCTGGGTGCACCGGAATAATTCGAAAAGCTGACTTTATATCGGTTTTAGCCATAAAGCAGCCTTTCCTTGCGCGCTTTAGGGAAGAGATAGCGTCGCTTATTGTGGCGTAAGATACGGATGAAAAATCGCTAGGAATGAAGTCATTTATAGAGGAACCTCGAGGAAATGATAAATGTTGAATCAATCTGAATTCCGAGGGATTTTTCTTGGGAACTATGCCTAAGGGTGAGCAGAACGTGTTTGGGAAAGGAGGCTTACGGAAAGGACCTGCTATTCGTCCGGCGTTAATTTCCTTAGTGAGTTTATCGCTTACAACATCGGGCCGCGCAATGGCACTCTTTAAATTAGGAGGCTCAAAAACTCGCCTCTCACTTTGGAAGTGTACACGAAAACCAAAATGAAAACCATGTATTAAGTAGGTTTTTAAAGGCAAAGGGTAGCCATGCAAGAGTCTTTCAAGTCGATCGGCTCTGACGGGCGTTGTTGGTTGTGGAAGACTGTGGGGAAATCTGGGAGGGTGATTGTGCACTAGCGCGTTTTTGACCGTCGGTAGGGCAGCGTGTTGCGGGATGCTTCGCACCACATTTGTAGCATTTGTGGTCGAATTTGCATCCACCCCCGCAGAAGCGACCGGCCTGAAAGGCCCAACATGTTCCTTTCGGAAATGGCGACTGGTGCGAACGGGATCGATTACTTTGGGGCCTGTCGCCGATGGAGGATGTTTGTCGGCTCCGAAATGTCACCCTCAGCCATAGCTCCCAATGCACCGCCTCCCAAGGATATTTAGTAGGCGCGTTTTGCCGTAAGAGGCGGAATTGCTCATCGTAAAATAACCAGTCCCCTAGTTTAGCAGCGATATCTCTTACGATCTCGCAATATTTCATAAGTTTTGGCGCTTCGTGAGGAAACTTAACTACGTAAATTGCAACGAAAGTATTGAAGGAAGAGATCCAAAGATTAATATGAGTAATCTTTTCCGTAGGCTTCCAAGGCTCGAGGGTAAGCTGTGCCCCCGAGCTAGAAGTCGAATTATTGATGGATATAGAATAGTGATCAGGACCTGGTGTAACCGAGAGCAGAACACCGAAATCTACATACTCATTAGCCCAAGACAAGGCTTAAGACAAGGCTAGAGTTGTAGCTGAATGGTAAAGAGGCCGAAAATAGCAGTGCGTTCAAATTAAATAATAACCTAGAGCCCGCCTACTTGTGTCTAATTGGTGACTCCTAAGCAATATGTCAGTCCGTGCTCCACCTTGAACTGAGACACGCATAACAATAAGCCAAGAGAAAGGCTCGAGATAACATTACATTATATGTGTTGCATATAATGTTTGTTTTTAAGAGATGTTTTTATAACATTGTGCACCTCCAGAAAATATCTATACTCCCCCTCACAGAAGGGATTGGAATTTCCTGGGGGTGAGGGGTTCTGTAAGACCCAAAAATTTAAAAACATGTATGAAGCGGTTTTGTTCAAGGTTCCACCTCAAAAGATCCACAGCGAGAACTTTAGCGGTTCCTTTTAGGTGTTGTCACTGTTTTAATTTAGCTTTGGTACCTCTGTCCATGTAGGGGTGAAAAAAATTCAAGCCACACCCACAAGACAGGAGACATAAGTATGTTTCGTGACG
>JAHPZR010033662.1:10000-25424 GCA_019787425.1 Platygyra sinensis | reverse complement strand
AACGAGAGACCCTCGACATTAAATGCTGTGTTCCTTTTCAACTGACGTCGAATATCAATGGGGTCTTCGTTTTGTAGAGTACTTAAGTCTCGGCTCCAGAAACTACAAGAACGAAGACCCTCGCTTAAATGCTTTGTTCCTTGTCAACTGACGCGAAATCAATGGGGTCTTCGCTTTGTAGATTAAGCCGGCTCAAACTACAAAACGAAAACCCTCGCTTAGAGGCCGAGACACACAATGCGACAAAAAGCTGCGACACGTCGCCGCGATAGGTTGCTGCAACAAATCGCCTCGTGTGACATGAGAAATGAGGCCGGCTCGAACTACAAAACGAAGATCCTCGCTTAACTGCTTTGTTAGATGTCAACTGACACGAAATGGGTTTCTGTACAATTTCGACAGTTTTTATCGGCTAATCCCCAATAGACCCCACTTCTTAATGGTAATTTGAAAACAATAACTTGAAAAGTAGAATAAGATAATGTAAACTTGCCCACCTCCGGGTACGGTATGAACGCAAAACCATCCGCCGCCTTCATTTTCAAAAGTAAGACCCTCTTTAAAATAAAGAAAATCGTATGGTGTTTTATTTGCAAATTGGAGGAAAACGTACAAACAGAAGGAATTTCTGCGATTCTCAATACAATTTACAAACTGTTAATATCTTCATATTCATATCTGAATAACATTAACAAAGATCAATTGGGAACGAATTAAATGAAATAATTAGCTGACTCCTTTTCTAACCCTTTTAATACATTTGTATTGAAATGCAGGCATGCTTGTTTTTAAAAATAGGGCATGACCTGGAGTATTTTGCGTATATATGATTTTTAAAACGTAACTTTGAACTGAAACAAATTCCAAAAAAAATTGAAAGATAATCAGGTAACTCGAAAAACTATGAAATATATATAGAGATCAGTTTCCTTTCCTTCCATTTCATGGTATGTATTGAAAAAGTCTATTGATATTCGAACAACAGGAACAAAGCGAACGCCTATAACGTAAAAACGTAATTCCAACGAAGTGTGAAGATTAAAATTCAGTTTTTCTACATTCTAGCGTTTATGCTTAGCTTCAAAACCTCTCTACATATTAACCGCGAACTCGATAAAATGACCGCGAACTCGTGGTTATTATTCAGTACCTGTAGGAGGAAGTAATTCAGTTACATTTCAACACTACGCCAATATTAAAGGATTTGTAATCGTGCCGTCACGGCAACAGCACCGATAAAAACTTCCAAAAAAGTGACTCCCTTATTTCTAATTGTAAGCCGCCAAGTTTGAGCATCCTCATCTGACTGTTTCAAACTGATGAAGCGGTGCATCTAGATAAGGAATCTAAATAACGGCGTCACTTTCTCCATCTTAAAAAGACGTTAGGTAACTGAACTCTGAAATATGCCCGCTTTATGTGGGGGCTGAATTTAGAGGCGAAGAGACTTGCATATGCATGGCATACTCAAATCCAAGCAAGAGCAAGACTGTTAACGAAGGACAAGCTTGGTAACTGAACAAGAACTAATGGCAGTTGCACTAAGAGGGAAAAGATTACCCGGTAAATGTTTACTATCGATAGTGTGCGGGTGTTTAGCAAATAGGTAAATAGAAATGATGCGATTATCGTCGTGCAAAAGTTGGCATCTGTGATTGTGCTTGGTGGTTAGCTTTTAACGATTATGAGAATGTACAAACAAATTAACCGTGAATCTCTCTTCGCTTTCCTGTGCTTGAATCCCTTACATTTAAAGTTGGAAAGTGCAACTTCAGGGACAGGTCATGGATGAAGTAAAAAGTTAATCAAAGGTCAGTCCAAACTCATTCGTGAGATATGTTTTGTGTGAATCGCGAAGACGTTTCTTTACCTCACTTGGGATGTGAATATACTCTAACGAGAAGTATGGAAAACGATTAGTCGGGCATTTCTTTGAGGCGTGATAATACCTGACGGTCTCCCGCTGGGAAGGCTTGCAATTAGACCAATCTCCCTTGATGGGATACATCCATCGTTCTTTGTGGGAGAAGATTACATCGAAAGGAATGACTTTTTTCCGGTGGCAAAAGTCCAGATGGCACGATTTGCACCTGGTTGTACCTTCCGAGGGGAACATCAATTCAAACAAATTTTCATTATGATAAATCTCCGAGTACAATGGGGTGCTGGCTGTTTCCGCTGAATCACTCGAGCTTGGTTGTGCCATACCCCTCGCTGGTCGATAGGCGTACTTGTTCTTGCCTCCTTTCTTCCCTGCTGTCTCTTTGCGAACGTCGTGTTCGGCAAGAGCTGTTCTATTGCTATTTTTCTTTGATTTCTTTCTGATGAAATCTAGATGGGCTGCGAGAATCGACTTAAAAGCGGCTACTGCTAGGGAGTGTTTGCAGATGTTGTCGTATTTGTACCGTCCACATACACACGTTGCATGATCACTGTAAACAGAGACCTGCACGGTTCCATGTCTAGACCCTGCACTTGCAACTTCAAATTGAAGAACTCCCTCGGTTTGCAGACTTGCTTTTCTCTGGATGGCACTGGGGTGGTTAAGAAGATGTAGAACTTCCTTTTTTAATGCACTTGCGTTTTCTTCAGAATAGCCATGACCACTGATCAGGCCCGTGACGATGTCCTCTTCTAAGGGCCTGAATTCTGTGGTATCAATATCGGCAGATTCTACTACCGGCCATGGTACATCTTTTTGCTTGAATACATCTGCTACGGAAAGCTTTTGTACTCCAAGGACGTACTTCTCCCTCATCTTTGGCGTCCACTCGAGAGATATGTCCAGGTTTGACCCTAATTAGATGCACGCGAATTTCAATAAGCGTCACGAAGTGTCCCCTTGCTCTTCTCCCCAACTTTAACATCACTCGTTTCTCGGAATACAGACAATTAATGTCACAAAGTGTCCCCCAAATGCTGCTCCTCAAGTAAGGATTAACAGCTGCATTTACCCTAAGATAAAAATAACACTAACCTTTACCCTAACCTTATTGTTAGAAATAGGTAGTAAAGGCTTAGACTTAAAGGGACACTTCGTGTTAGATGTCAAAATTCGCCGTGCATCTAATTAGGGTCAAACCTGGACATAAGTGAGCGATCGCAGAGTGTAGCTCTTCCATCTGGTTTGCATGGACAACCTCGAAAACATTCTGTGTAAACTGAATCTTGTTAAGCTGTGAAATACAAGGATTTTCTTTGAGAAAAGTTTCTTTGGCAGATCTCATGATGTTGTTAATGGACTCTGAATCATTAGTGTAACAACGTACTGGTTTGCCATCATCTCCTACAACCATTCCAGCTTCCTCTCGAATATTTGCTACCATGTGACAAGACATCATTTCGAAACGGTCGTTGAGATAGGACCAAAAGTTGGGTTTGAAGGTGTGGTCTTTTCTCTTGAGAACTTCCCTCTCTCTCCTTTCAATTTCTGGCTTTGCTCCGTCTAGGCGTTTCCGCAAATCCTCTCGATCAACAGCATCTAGTATGCCGTGCTCTTTCCCTGGAACTCCAAAGACCTTTTGCAGAAAGAAACGCTGTTCTTTCGCTTCGCGAATTCCGATTGTTCTTAGCTTTTCTTTACAGTTGCTTTCAAAGTGCTTAAAGCAACATAGGCTTCTTGCATTCTTCAGTTCGTCTTCAAAGGTTCTAGAAAGGGTTTCCTCGCCATCAGTAATAAAGCCTTTCGCCTTTGACAGCCCCTTGCATTTTCTGGCACATGTCGCTGCCAGAGCTCTGTAGGTGTCGTAGGTCTTCTTATAATGAATCATTGTGGGACCTAAAAAGACGGGGCTTTCATTCGTCCTTTTAGACTTCAAGAGTAGATGTTTGTAAACAACAGGAGTAACCTCAAATTGTCCCATTTTGAATGTTGGGTCAACACAAAACGGATAACAAAGTAAATCCGATGTAGTGTATTTCGACAAGCCAGAGCACATAGTGGCAGTACCAAGTACCCATCGATCTTCAGGATAGTCGGAGTGGTGAAGAATCAGGTCGTCTTTGTCCCGCGCGTACTTTAAAAGTTCTTCAACGTCATCTTCACTGGCAGAACTGCTTATCCTGGATTTAGCGTGATAAAACTGCTGTTTTCCGCGTGGCAGTTCAGACACATTTGAAGCACCAAAAGCTCCCCCAGCCTTTTTCCTCAGGCCATCGTAAACCCCGTGTGATCCCCTCTTGGTTACATTATCTCTTATTGACGCAAGCGTGCTCTTCTTGAGTGGGTAAAATGGCTTAGGGTTTGTGAATCGGCTGTTACCGTGCTTCTGTATCTGCAGATCTTCGACTCGCCCTTCACTGTTGCTTACGTGGTATTGAAGTAGACAAGCGTTGTTAACTACGTTTCCTTTAAAGTCGTTCAACAGAAAAATTGAACGCGCCAAAGCTGGTGCAGCTTTGTTCGTCTTCGAATTCTGAACCAAATGAAAAGCGTCCTTGGAAGGTAGTGGGGCTTTTTTCTTCTTTAGCAGGGACCACAGACCATCACGGCATTCAATCGTCCACACCGCACAACGCAGGATGCCGCTGTACACGCCATTCATGTCGGCTTTTACATCTTCCCAGTTGTCAAACCACTTCAGATCGATTATGAAGGAGGCATTTTCTCTAACCCTTAAAGGTTGGCGGGTGCATTTAGAGAACACCAGGCTGTGTTTGGTTATGATCTCTATAGCTTGATCGACTGTGTACCTCTCTGGCCGTCCTTTTTCGAACAACGGTATTTTTTCGTCTTCATTCCAGCATTCCTGGGTTTGGAAATAAATAGCAATTCGCATAATTACATAAAGATCACAGTTTTTTTCACACCAAACTAAAACAACATTCAAAACAAAATAAGGACTGTACAGTTAAAATGTACTGTGAAGTGTAGTAAATTAGCCCTCGAAGGGTCGCTGAAGCCATCCCTCACTAAGGTTTTTGCAAAGTTTTGGACAGAGGATTTACCTTATGGCGATATTTCTCAGATTTCTTCACAAAATTTAATAGTTAAAATTTCTTTACATTTTTATGCATTTTGGCTTCATTTTGCATTTATCTTTATTTTTACTTTTGAAGAATATAGTGAAAGCCAAGAATGCGGATGTGACGTCATAAGGCTTAAGAAAATTGGAAGAGCCACTAGGAGAGGCACTGTCAGTGTGAAGTGGTAAAATACTTTCCTCTCTGATTTTCGCAATGAATGATTTTCAAAACTGTACCCAGCTGGAATCAGAACTCCTGCAAGAGAAAAGAAAGGAAATCAAGCTGTAAAATGGCAACTGTAGAAAATGTAACTCCCAATATGCAGTCAGTATATTCCTACTGGACGTAAGGTCTTCATACAAGTCAAGTGGCCCATCAGGAGTCTCTCTACTACCCCCTGGATGGGATACTAGTCCATCACAGGGTTACCCCCAGCATTAAATTTGCAAAGGTACCCATTTGTGGTGGGGGGTACTTGACAGAGTTTAACACGGGGAGGCTCCGCCCCGAGGTCCAACCCCTTACCCTTTTATATACCATTTTGGCAGAAAAGGTACCCCTTTTATATACCTTTTATTGAGAAAAGGTACCCCTTTCACATACCTACTTTAGAAAACTGCACCCCCTAGCTAAGCCCTTACAATGACGTTAATGAACAATATTACAGGAAAATATCAAGCATTATCAGAAGAAATGCTAAGCAAACGACAAGTGTTATTTATTCACTTCACTCTGGGAAACGACCGATTTCCCTACTTTTTAACTCATTCGTGCGCGCATGCGCATGAATGAGTTATAGCGATGTTGGGGCTTCATCCGGGAATTTGCGTGGACTTTTTAATCGGCGTGGACGGAAATTAAATGTTTATTAATTTATGCAGAAGTTAACCGGAAGTAAAGGCGGGGAGGAAACAAGGCAATGCGCGCCGGGGGTTCGAACCTCGGCCTTACTTCGATGGCTGGATTTCAAGGCAAACTTGCTATCCACTTGGCCATCTCAACATTCCTGCGTTGAGAGGCGTTAAGAAACGATATCTATAGTTGGGGTGTTACCGCTGGCCATATATGAGAACAACATCAGCCTGAACCCCCACAACACATGTTCTTGTATGTGGGTTTTTACTGTATCGCAGAAATTTGCGCTCACGGGCAAACTCATAATAACAACATATCGTCCACTCCATGTTTTACAATATGCCCACGATCCATGGCGCAGTCACGAAAAATTAATTAAACTCACGCGAAGAAACTCATGTCTGTCATTAACTCGACATTTGAGTAGCACTCTTGTGACAAGGAACCATCTGGAAAATGTAAAAGTCAGCTAATGCGTTTTACCGTGGTGAACTTTGTTTACCTTTTTATACCATAGTAACGGTTTTACCTTAGTAAACGGCTAAGTGTGAAGTAACCTGGAAGGTTACTACGTGACAATAGGTAACTTATGTAATCAAATGTTACCACGTTTCTAACGAAAAAAAAGCAGTTTTTCCTGTCAGTCTGCATTTTGAACCTAGTCTGCATTTTGTACTCGTTCTGCAGTCTGCATCTTGTATCTTTAGTCTGAATTTTGTACTCGGTCTGCAGTCTGCATTTTGTAATGACCATATGACCCGGCCGTATGACCGGTTTTTATTACGAGGTTGCCCGTGAAAGCAAATTTATCGTGAATGAACCAAACTCCACCGCTAAATCTTCGATTAAAAGCGGACATTAAAAGCACAATCCCCACTCAAAATCTTCCCTTTTATAAAAAGATGAAATTAAAGGCAGTCCGCTGATCCTTCAAATTGTAAAGGAACGCCGCAAAGGACATGTTTCACCTACCACAACAACTTACGCAAACGTGAAAACAGCAGATTGTTATCGTTTCTCTCTGAAATTAAAAAAGACCTTCTGCAACGCTAATTACCTCACCGGAAATTAATTTGTTGTTTTAACCTTCCAGTATACCTGTTATCAATAACATTTTGTATTGCTTATACTACTGACAAAACCATTATCGATTAATTAATCACAAACAGTCTTTCTTTGACAGAAAATAGAAAACAGCTCATTGTGAAAAGTTCGTATAAAACTATAAACTGCAAATGAATTGTACGCTGACTTTATTATCACTCACTACACGTAAATCTTATGTTTCAGTGCACATACAACGCTCATGCAGTGCTCTGATAATGCTCATTTAATTCACTTCACGGCTGGCAAAAGTCCAGCCTTAGTATAACTGCGCTAACGAATAAGTAAATTAGACCTTTGTTCCACCGTGTGTGCGACTTGATTGTCGATCTAAACGTTTATGTATGTATGGACCTTAAATTCGAGGTTAAATAAAGTCATGTTATGTTATGTTATGTTATGGACGATATGTTGTTATTATGAGTTTGCCCGTGAGCGCAAATTTCTGCGATACAGTAAAAACCCACATACAAGAACATGTGTTGTGGGGGTTCAGGCTGATGTTGTTCTCATATATGGCCAGCGGTAACACCCCAACTATAGATATCGTTTCTTAACGCCTCTCAACGCAGGAATGTTGAGATGGCCAAGTGGATAGCAAGTTTGCCTTGAAATCCAGCCACGAAGTAAGGCCGAGGTTCGAACCCCCGGCGCGCATTGCCTTGTTTCCTCCCCGCCTTTACTTCCGGTTAACTTCTGCATAAATTAATAAACATTTAATTTCCGTCCACGCCGATTAAAAAGTCCACGCAAATTCCCGGATGAAGCCCCAACATCGCTATAACTCATTCTTGCGCATGCGCGCACGAATGAGTTAAAAAGTAGGGAAATCGGTCGTTTCCCAGAGTGAAGTGAATAAATAACACTTGTCGTTTGCTTAGCATTTCTTCTGATAATGCTTGATATTTTCCTGTAATATTGTTCATTAACGTCATTGTAAGGGCTTAGCTAGGGGGTGCAGTTTTCTAAAGTAGGTATGTGAAAGGGGTACCTTTTCTCAATAAAAGGTATATAAAAGGGGTACCTTTTCTACCAAAATGGTATATAAAAGGGTAAGGGGTTGGACCTCGGGGCGGAGCCTCCCCGTGTTAAACTCTGTCAAGTACCCCCCACCACAAATGGGTACCTTTGCAAATTTAATGCTGGGGGTAACCCTGTGATGGACTAGTATCCCATCCAGGGGGTAGTAGAGAGACTCCTGATGGGCCACTTGACTTGTATGAAGACCTTACGTCCAGTAGGAATATACTGACTGCATATTGGGAGTTACATTTTCTACAGTTGCCATTTTACAGCTTGATTTCCTTTCTTTTCTCTTGCAGGAGTTCTGATTCCAGCTGGGTACAGTTTTGAAAATCATTCATTGCGAAAATCAGAGAGGAAAGTATTTTACCACTTCACACTGACAGTGCCTCTCCTAGTGGCTCTTCCAATTTTCTTAAGCCTTATGACGTCACATCCGCATTCTTGGCTTTCACTATATTCTTCAAAAGTAAAAATAAAGATAAATGCAAAATGAAGCCAAAATGCATAAAAATGTAAAGAAATTTTAACTATTAAATTTTGTGAAGAAATCTGAGAAATATCGCCATAAGGTAAATCCTCTGTCCAAAACTTTGCAAAAACCTTAGTGAGGGATGGCTTCAGCGACCCTTCGAGGGCTAATTTACTACACTTCACAGTACATTTTAACTGTACAGTCCTTATTTTGTTTTGAATGTTGTTTTAGTTTGGTGTGAAAAAAACTGTGATCTTTATGTAATTATGCGAATTGCTATTTATTTCCAAACCCAGGAATGCTGGAATGAAGACGAAAAAATACCGTTGTTCGAAAAAGGACGGCCAGAGAGGTACACAGTCGATCAAGCTATAGAGATCATAACCAAACACAGCCTGGTGTTCTCTAAATGCACCCGCCAACCTTTAAGGGTTAGAGAAAATGCCTCCTTCATAATCGATCTGAAGTGGTTTGACAACTGGGAAGATGTAAAAGCCGACATGAATGGCGTGTACAGCGGCATCCTGCGTTGTGCGGTGTGGACGATTGAATGCCGTGATGGTCTGTGGTCCCTGCTAAAGAAGAAAAAAGCCCCACTACCTTCCAAGGACGCTTTTCATTTGGTTCAGAATTCGAAGACGAACAAAGCTGCACCAGCTTTGGCGCGTTCAATTTTTCTGTTGAACGACTTTAAAGGAAACGTAGTTAACAACGCTTGTCTACTTCAATACCACGTAAGCAACAGTGAAGGGCGAGTCGAAGATCTGCAGATACAGAAGCACGGTAACAGCCGATTCACAAACCCTAAGCCATTTTACCCACTCAAGAAGAGCACGCTTGCGTCAATAAGAGATAATGTAACCAAGAGGGGATCACACGGGGTTTACGATGGCCTGAGGAAAAAGGCTGGGGGAGCTTTTGGTGCTTCAAATGTGTCTGAACTGCCACGCGGAAAACAGCAGTTTTATCACGCTAAATCCAGGATAAGCAGTTCTGCCAGTGAAGATGACGTTGAAGAACTTTTAAAGTACGCGCGGGACAAAGACGACCTGATTCTTCACCACTCCGACTATCCTGAAGATCGATGGGTACTTGGTACTGCCACTATGTGCTCTGGCTTGTCGAAATACACTACATCGGATTTACTTTGTTATCCGTTTTGTGTTGACCCAACATTCAAAATGGGACAATTTGAGGTTACTCCTGTTGTTTACAAACATCTACTCTTGAAGTCTAAAAGGACGAATGAAAGCCCCGTCTTTTTAGGTCCCACAATGATTCATTATAAGAAGACCTACGACACCTACAGAGCTCTGGCAGCGACATGTGCCAGAAAATGCAAGGGGCTGTCAAAGGCGAAAGGCTTTATTACTGATGGCGAGGAAACCCTTTCTAGAACCTTTGAAGACGAACTGAAGAATGCAAGAAGCCTATGTTGCTTTAAGCACTTTGAAAGCAACTGTAAAGAAAAGCTAAGAACAATCGGAATTCGCGAAGCGAAAGAACAGCGTTTCTTTCTGCAAAAGGTCTTTGGAGTTCCAGGGAAAGAGCACGGCATACTAGATGCTGTTGATCGAGAGGATTTGCGGAAACGCCTAGACGGAGCAAAGCCAGAAATTGAAAGGAGAGAGAGGGAAGTTCTCAAGAGAAAAGACCACACCTTCAAACCCAACTTTTGGTCCTATCTCAACGACCGTTTCGAAATGATGTCTTGTCACATGGTAGCAAATATTCGAGAGGAAGCTGGAATGGTTGTAGGAGATGATGGCAAACCAGTACGTTGTTACACTAATGATTCAGAGTCCATTAACAACATCATGAGATCTGCCAAAGAAACTTTTCTCAAAGAAAATCCTTGTATTTCACAGCTTAACAAGATTCAGTTTACACAGAATGTTTTCGAGGTTGTCCATGCAAACCAGATGGAAGAGCTACACTCTGCGATCGCTCACTTATGTCCAGGTTTGACCCTAATTAGATGCACGGCGAATTTTGACATCTAACACGAAGTGTCCCTTTAAGTCTAAGCCTTTACTACCTATTTCTAACAATAAGGTTAGGGTAAAGGTTAGTGTTATTTTTATCTTAGGGTAAATGCAGCTGTTAATCCTTACTTGAGGAGCAGCATTTGGGGGACACTTTGTGACATTAATTGTCTGTATTCCGAGAAACGAGTGATGTTAAAGTTGGGGAGAAGAGCAAGGGGACACTTCGTGACGCTTATTGAAATTCGCGTGCATCTAATTAGGGTCAAACCTGGACATATCTCTCGAGTGGACGCCAAAGATGAGGGAGAAGTACGTCCTTGGAGTACAAAAGCTTTCCGTAGCAGATGTATTCAAGCAAAAAGATGTACCATGGCCGGTAGTAGAATCTGCCGATATTGATACCACAGAATTCAGGCCCTTAGAAGAGGACATCGTCACGGGCCTGATCAGTGGTCATGGCTATTCTGAAGAAAACGCAAGTGCATTAAAAAAGGAAGTTCTACATCTTCTTAACCACCCCAGTGCCATCCAGAGAAAAGCAAGTCTGCAAACCGAGGGAGTTCTTCAATTTGAAGTTGCAAGTGCAGGGTCTAGACATGGAACCGTGCAGGTCTCTGTTTACAGTGATCATGCAACGTGTGTATGTGGACGGTACAAATACGACAACATCTGCAAACACTCCCTAGCAGTAGCTGCTTTTAAGTCGATTCTCGCAGCCCATCTAGATTTCATCAGAAAGAAATCAAAGAAAAATAGCAATAGAACAGCTCTTGCCGAACACGACGTTCGCAAAGAGACAGCAGGGAAGAAAGGAGGCAAGAACAAGTACGCCTATCGACCAGCGAGGGGTATGGCACAACCAAGCTCGAGTGATTCAGCGGAAACAGCCAGCACCCCATTGTACTCGGAGATTTATCATAATGAAAATTTGTTTGAATTGATGTTCCCCTCGGAAGGTACAACCAGGTGCAAATCGTGCCATCTGGACTTTTGCCACCGGAAAAAAGTCATTCCTTTCGATGTAATCTTCTCCCACAAAGAACGATGGATGTATCCCATCAAGGGAGATTGGTCTAATTGCAAGCCTTCCCAGCGGGAGACCGTCAGGTATTATCACGCCTCAAAGAAATGCCTGACTAATCGTTTTCCATACTTCTCGTTAGAGTATATTCACATCCCAAGTGAGGTAAAGAAACGTCTTCGCGATTCACACAAAACATATCTCACGAATGAGTTTGGACTGACCTTTGATTAACTTTTTACTTCATCCATGACCTGTCCCTGAAGTTGCACTTTCCAACTTTAAATGTAAGGGATTCAAGCACAGGAAAGCGAAGAGAGATTCACGGTTAATTTGTTTGTACATTCTCATAATCGTTAAAAGCTAACCACCAAGCATAATCACAGATGCCAACTTTTGCACGACGATAATCGCATCATTTCTATTTACCTATTTGCTAAACACCCGCACACTATCGATAGTAAACATTTACCGGGTAATCTTTTCCCTCTTAATGCAACTGCCATTAGTTCTTGTTCAGTTACCAAGCTTGTCCTTCGTTAACAGTCTTGCTCTTGCTTGGATTTGAGTATGCCATGCATATGCAAGTCTCTTCGCCTCTAAATTCAGCCCCCACATAAAGCGGGCATATTTCAGAGTTCAGTTACCTAACGTCTTTTTAAGATGGAGAAAGTGACGCCGTTATTTGGATTCCTTATCTAGATGCACCGCTTCATCAGTTTGAAACAGTCAGATGAGGATGCTCAAACTTGGCGGCTTACAATTAGAAATAAGGGAGTCACTTTTTTGGAAGTTTTTATCGGTGCTGTTGCCGTGACGGCACGATTACAAATCCTTTAATATTGGCGTAGTGTTGAAATGTAACTGAATTACTTCCTCCTACAGGTACTGAATAATAACCACGAGTTCGCGGTCATTTTATCGAGTTCGCGGTTAATATGTAGAGAGGTTTTGAAGCTAAGCATAAACACTAGAATGTAGAAAAACTGAATTTTAATCTTCACACTTCGTTGGAATTACGTTTTTACGTTATAGGCATTCGCTTTGTTCCTGTTGTCGAGTATCAATAGACTTGTTCAATACATACCATGAAATGGAAGGAAAGGAAACTGATCTCTATATATATTTCATAGTTTTTCGAGTTACCTGATTATCTTTCAATTTTTTTTGGAATTTGTTCCAGTTCAAAGTTACGTTTTAAAAATCATATATACGCAAAATACTCCAGGTCATGCCCTATTTTTAAAAACAAGCATGCCTGCATTTCAATACAAATGTATTAAAAGGGATAGAAAAGGAGTCAGCTAATTATTTCATTTATTGATCTTTGTTAATGTTATTCAGATATGAATATGAAGATATTAACAGTTTGTAAATTGTATTGAGAATCGCAGAAATTCCTTCTGTTTGTACGTTTTCCTCCAATTTGCAAATAAAACACCATACGATTTTCTTTATTTTAAAGAGGGTCTTACTTTTGAAAATGAAGGCGGCGGATGGTTTTGCGTTCATACCGTACCCGGAGGTGGGCAAGTTTACATTATCTTATTCTACTTTTCAAGTTATTGTTTTCAAATTACCATTAAGAAGTGGGGTCTATTGGGGATTAGCCGATAAAAACTGTCGAAATTGTACAGAAACCCATTTCGTGTCAGTTGACATCTAACAAAGCAGTTAAGCGAGGATCTTCGTTTTGTAGTTCGAGCCGGCTTCATTTCTCATGTCACACGAGGCGATTTGTTGCAGCAACCTATCGCGGCGACGTGTCGCAGCTTTTTGTCGCATTGTGTGTCTCGGCCTCTAAGCGAGGGTTTTCGTTTTGTAGTTTGAGCCGGCTTAATCTACAAAGCGAAGACCCCATTGATTTCGCGTCAGTTGACAAGGAACAAAGCATTTAAGCGAGGGTCTTCGTTTTGTAGTTTGAGCCGGCTTAATTAATCTACAAAACGAAGACCCCATTGATTTCGCGTCAGTTGAAAAGGAACAAAGCATTTAAGCGAGGGTCTTCGTTTTGTAGTTTGAGCCGGCTTAATTAATCTACAAAACGAAGACCCCATTGATTTCGCGTCAGTTGACAATGAACAAAGCAGTTAAGAGAGGGTCTTCGTTTTGTAGTTTGAGCCGGCTTAATTCCGCGTCAGGGGGAAAGCGTTGACCCGGCTTGACTGACTCTGGTTTGACAGGCCTGTAAAAAAAACTAGTCTTCGTTTTTGGGTCTTCGTTTTTTGGGTCTTCGTTTTTGGATCTTCGTTTTTGGGTCTTCGTTTTTGGGTCTTCGTTTTTGGGTCTTCGTTTTTTCGGTCTTCGTTTTTGGATCTTCGTTTTTGGGTCTTCGTTTTTGGGTCTTCGTTTTTGGGTCTTAGGTCTTAGGTCTTCGTTTTGTAGACACACTCTGTTGCTATTATGTTTAAACTGACAGATTGTTGTCTTAAGAGATTGAATGCAACTGTCCGTGGATAGAAAGGAGAGATTATTAAGAGCGTGTCCATGTAAGAACCGACCACTCAAATTTTCGTGCAAAATGGATTGCCTTCATTTTTCTACACAAGTGAAACAACATATGCAATGAACGAAAATGCCCTTTATTTCGATAGATTCGCTTTTTTAACTTTTTTAGGAATTTTTTTTGTAGGCACCCCGAAAACCACAAAAACCGGAAATTGAAACCCCAAAAATTGGGGGTTACGTTATGCTTGCTCAAACTTTGCACATTTGATGAAATAACCTTATTCTTTCAGAATTACTGCATAATTCTTTCTTTTTTCCACACAACTAAAAACTATCTGCTTATCTTAAACGCAAGCCACGTTATGACGTCTTAACGTGATCCTCTTAAAGACGTCTTTACCATCTTTGCTGATATAGCCTCCAAACAAACAGATTTTTTTCAAAAGTGGGACTTCTTCATGAATGATGACTGTTATCAGCGTAATGTACTAGGCCTAAGCTACAAATATCTGTATTAAAAGTTGTGGGCACTCATAATTTTGATACGCAAAAAATTCGACAAAGTAGCGGAAATTTCAACAATTTGTGTGGAAATGACGACCCTCATCCGTTGACTAAAATGCGGTTTTGAGTTTCTCAGCGAACTTTTTGACATCTCCTGATTAGATTTATTGAGTTTTAACGCTTGGAGAACTCGATGAGACTTATTTTACGCCAAAATATTGAGAAATCTCTCAAGCCTCACGTTTCTTTTGACTGACTACCGATCGTCATCACGACCGTTCCGTCACGTATCACGCATTCTTGGTTGAAGAAGGCGTTGATTTAAAATGTCTCATCCTCATAGAAAGGAGCAGCCTTTTATGATTATTTCATACTTTTTCAACACCTTTTCCTTTTATTTTCTTGTTTCTTTTTATAAGATTTCTGTAATATTAATTTTAGTTGAGTCATCGCCGAAGCCGGTAGTGTAAACAGTTGGGGTCAATGTCAACAACAATGGTTCGCTAACTCACATTTGACCGTTCGGGAGACTCTTTTCCGCTAATAATTAAAGTTGCTAATAAATCAGGAGAGCTCATAGAGAGATTGGACCTCCGAAATGGACCTTTTTACGGAAACCATGCCTTTCCGATGCTTCTAATTAAACAACAAATATGCCTAAGACACCACTTGATTTGATGCCGAGTAAATCGAGTAACATGATACTGGCTGCGGCCGCACTAGGAGAGTTAACTGGGTTTATTTTTCAGAAACCTGGTTAAAATTCTAAATAACTTAACTCAGTTAAAGGTTGGTTATAATAAAACAACGGGGTTACATTTTATGAGCGGCCGCACTGACTGAAATGGGTTATGAAGTGGGTTAACTCAGTTGACGTCAAGAGATAAACCAACAAAATGGCATACTTCGAGGACCATGTTGTTATTTTCTCGATTCTTTTTCTTTGTTTTCGTTTCCTTTCTCGCCGCCCACTGCTAAGGCAGTCTCTCTTCCTTCTAATGCGCACTACGGAAATTTCTAAGGCAGTTCTTTCAACCATAA
>JAHPZR010033662.1:0-5000 GCA_019787425.1 Platygyra sinensis | reverse complement strand
GCATTGACTGCCCAAGATAACATTGGATACGAGTATAGTTTACAGTTAATACTAAGTTGCACTGCATATCGACGAAGGTTGAATATCCATATTCACATGACATTTCGTGCTTACTTTACTGTTTTCGATGGCCTTCGTAAATGCATCTTCTTCATCTTCAACCTGATACTTTCGCCAAAAAGTGTTAGACAACTTAGCGACACTTTCTTCCCCACTACTCGGATCCCGACACGGCATCAGCGTAAGATGTTATTATTATTATTATTATTATGTATTTATTACTATTATTAATGGTTACTTTCTTTGTTTGGGGAGCATAAAAAAAATCGGTGGTTGGTGTGCAATAATTTGAAACTGAAATTTGCGTGACACCAGTAACAATGTCTGTTTTATCCACCAGTCACGCGAACGTTTTAGGTCGTAGAAATAAACTCCATAAAACACACCCTGCTTTAGAGCTGGTGGTCTATTATTGCACAGCTTCCAATAAATACCAAATAAACTAGAGAGAACTGTTTGAATCAGGCCTGTGTTTAAATGTATCCAATGTTATCGTGGGCAGTCAATGAATAAACGGAAGTTATTCCGTTAAGTTAGCGTGCATGTTTTCCTCTGATAAGATTTACGTTTGCGTGACAGTAGAGACACACGCAACGCTTTACTGAAAAAAGAGCAAAGCTGGCGAAAGGAAATTTTGTCTTGATTTCTTCATATATTTATTTCATTATTATTTATTATTTTAATATATACCATAACTTTTAGTATTATTTATTTCTAGTTTTATTTTTTTTTTTTCATTTTCACTTAAATTTTATATATTTTTTAAGGTACCCTCGACTCTCGACTTTCTCACCCTCGACTCTCGACTTTTCTACCCTCGACTCTCGACCCTCGACAATTAGATACACTCTCTCTGGGAATATGAGATTTTAAATCAACCCCTGCTTCAACTAAGAATGCCTGATGCGTGACGGAACGGCCGTGACGCCGGATCAGTAGTGGTCAGTACCGCAGCAGAATTCAAAGCAAGGCTTGGGAGATTTCCCGTAAAATAAGTCTCATGGAGTTCTCCAAGCGTTAAAACTCAATGACTCTAATCAGGAGATGTCAAAAAGTTCGCTGAGAAACTCAAAACCGCATTTTAGTCAACGGATGAGGGTCGTCATTTTCACACAAATTGTTGAAATTTCCGCTACTTTGTCGAATTTTTTGCGTATCAAAATTAGGAGTGCCCACAACTTTTAATACAGATAATTGTAGCTTAGGCCTAGTACATTACGCTGATAACAGTCATCATTCATGAAGAAGTCCCACTTTTGAAAAAAATCTGTTTGTTTGGAGGCTATATCAGCAAAGATGGTAAAGACTTCTTTAAGAGGATCACGTTAAGACGTCATAACGTGGCTTGCGTTTAAGATAAGCAAATAATTTTTAGTTGTGTGGAAAGAAGAAACGAATTATGCAGTAATTCTGAAAGAATTAGGTGTATTTCATCAAAAGTTTGAGCAAGCATAACGTAACCCCCAATTTTTAGGGTTTCAATTTCCGGTTTTTGTGGTTTTCGGGGTGCCTACAAAAAAAATTCCTCAAAAAATTTAAAAAAGCGAATCTATCGAAATAAAGGGCATTTTCGTTCATTGCATATGTTGTTTGACTTGTGTAGAAAAAATGGAGGCGATCCATTTTGCACGAAAATTTGAGTGGTCGGTTCTTACACGGACACGCTCTTAAATTGGACGATTGAGTCGCAGGAAGCAGGGCTCTTGCTCGCTAGTTGTCCTATGCGATAAAATCCGTAAAAGGCGATTAAAAAACATAGCGGTAAATAAAGTACGCTGTTCTGCCGAAGAGAGGGTGTGCTGGAGTGAGCGCACGAGTTGGAAAAGAACGGGTTTGGTTATGGGAAGTTTAGAGTCGGGTGACCTTTCTCTGTCAATAGTTTCTGGATCAAAAATGTTTTAGTGGGGTCACGTAGGTCCTTCATTTTGTGCACATAACTGATTGCTGAGAGGTAAGATGATCTAGTGGAAGGAGCCAATTTCCGGGCGCGTAAATAAGAGACAAAGTGCACAATTGTGGTCGTTGTGACAGGCAGACTAAAAGAGTTGGGAGAAACAAAGCGTTCGTAAAATTCTCGGAAAACGGTCCAAGCTCGAGAATACAACTTTCGTGACCCCGCAGAGAGCGCTGAAGAAAGGAGATCGTTCAGGGAAGCAACCAACTCTTTGGCAGAAGGAGGTCTGGTACTCGAGTCGGCATTTCGTCCGCCTCCGGAAAGATTTGTTTGAATTGACTGACCTGAAAGCGGGATAAGAGATCAGCACGGGAATTGTGTACCCCAGCGATATGTCGAGCCCGAAATAGAATGTTGTAATTGAGCGAAGTAAAGACTAAGTCTCTGACGAGTAACATAATGAGCTTATGTTTTGACGTTTGCCGGTTGATAATGTCAACTAGCGCGGAATTATCTGTCACAAAACAAATGCACTTATTTGCCATATAGCGCCCCCAAATATGTAAAGAAATGACGATGGGAAAAACTCAAGGAAAGTGATATTCAAGGAGCCCCACGACTCAGGCCATGAACCGAAAAACCATTTTTTGCCAAATACTGCGCCATAGCCTTTCGATCCAGCTGCACCAGTGAACAACTCGAGCGTGGTGGACGAGATCCACAAGTCATCTAAAAAGAAAGCACTTCCATTGAAATCTCCTAGAAATCGCATCCGAACCGCATCCGAACCTTCAAATCGGCTTTAGCATCTTTGCTTAAGCGTATGCGGTGATGACGGTGGACGTCGTAAACCTATCGTAAGATCAATAAGACGACGAAGAAAAGCTCTGCCCGGCAGAATAACTGAGCAAGTAAAATTCAAAAGGCCAATGAGCGGCGATTGGAGCTCCTTAAGAGTCACCTTCTGACGAGAGTAAAAAGAAGTTAAAAGCGTGTGACATTTATGAAGCTTATCCTCTGGGAGCCTGGCCTCTTGCAAAACAGAGTCAAGCGTAATGCCTGCGAATTGTAGCGAGGTGTCAGGGCCGACAGTTTTTCCTTCGGCGATAGGGACCCCGATAACCTGGCACATACTTAAAAAGTTATTAAGATCCGACTGACACTTTTGCTTAGTGTCCGCAATAAATAAAAAATCGTCTAGGATATGTAGTACGCTAGAGGCTCCAAGACGATGGATAGCTATCCACTCTAGGGCAGTGCTAAAAGTTTCAAAAATGGCACAAGACGATGAACAGCCCATTGGTAGGCAACGATCATAATAATAAAGGTTTTCCCATTTCATACCTAGCAAAGGATGATCGTCTGGGTGCACCGGAATAATTCGAAAAGCTGACTTTATATCGGTTTTAGTCATAAAGCAGCCTTTCCCTGCGCGCTTTAGGGAAGAGATAGCGTCGCTTATTGTGGCGTAAGATACGGATGAAAAATCGCTAGGAATGAAGTCATTTATAGAGGAACCTCGAGGAAATGATAAATGTTGAATCAATCTGAATTCCGAGGGATTTTTCTTGGGAACTATGCCTAAGGGTGAGCAGAGCATTTATTTATTTATTTATTTTATTTATTTTTATTTACAAACTTCGCCAAGGACAATTTGGCAGGAGAGATCTCACAGAACTATTGTTCCAAGCATGTTTGGGAAAGGAGGCTTACGGAAAGGACCTGCTATTCGTCCAGCGTTAATTTCCTTATTGAGTTTATCGCTTTCAACATCGGACCGCGCAATGGCACTCTTTAAATTAGGAGGCTCAAAAACTCGCCTCTCACCTTGGAAGTGTACACGAAAACCAAAATGAAAACCATGTATTAAGTAGGTTTTTAAAGGCAAAGGGTAGCCATGCAAGAGTCTTTCAAGTCGATCGGCTCTGACGGGCGTTGTTGGTTGTGGAAGACTGTGGGGAAATCTGGGAGGGTGATTGTGCACTAGCGCGTTTTTGATCGTCGGTAGGGCAGCGTGTTGCGGGATGCTTCGCACCACATTTGTAGCATTTGTGGTCGAATTTGCATCCACCCCCGCAGAAGCGACCGGCCTGAAAGGCCCAGCATGTTCCTTTCAGAAATGGCGACTGGTGCGAACGGGATCGATTACTTTGGGGGCTGTCGCCGATGGAGGATGTTTGTCGGCCCCGAAATGTCACCCTCAGCCATAGCTCCCAATGCACCGCCTCCCAAGGATATTTAGTAGGGGCGTTTTGCCGTAAGAGGCGGAATTGCTCATCGTAAAATAACCAGTCCCCTAGTTTAGCAGCGATATCTCTTACGATCTCGCAATATTTCATAAGTTTTGGCGCTTCGTGAGGAAACTTAACTACGTAAATTGCTACGAAAGTATTGAAGGCAGAGATCCAAAGATTAATATGAGTGATCTTTTTCGTAGGCTTCCAAGGCTCGAGGGTAAGCTGTGCCCCGAGCTAGAAGTCGAATTATTGATGCATATAGAATAGTGATCAGGACCTTGTGTAACCGAGAGCAGAACACCGAAATCTACATACTCATTAGCCCAAGACAAGGCTTAAGACAAGGCTAGAGTTGTAGCTGAATGGTAAAGAGGCCGAAAATAGCAGTGCGTTCAAATTAAATAATAACCTAGAGCCCGCCTACTTGTGTCTAATTGGTGACTCCTAAGCGATATGTCAATCCGTGCTCCACCTTGAACTGAGACACGCATAACAATAAGCCAAGAGAATGGCTCGAGATAAAATTACATTATATGTGTTGCATATAATGTTTGTTTTTAAGAGATGTTTTTATAACATTGTGCACCTCCAGAAAATATCCATACTCCCCCTCACAGAAGAGATTGGAATTTCCTGGGGGTGAGGGGTTCTGTAAGACCCAAAAATTTAAAAACATGTGTGAAGCGGTGTTGTTCAAGGTTCCACCTCAAAAGATCCACAGCGAGAACTTTAGCGGTTCCTTTTAGGTGTTGTCACTGTTTTAATTTAGCTTTGGTACCTCTGTCCATGTAGGGGTGAAAAACATTCAA
>JAHPZR010033660.1:32500-35967 GCA_019787425.1 Platygyra sinensis | reverse complement strand
GTGCTGATTAGAATTCGACAAAAAAGGTTACAGGAGCCATTCTTGAGATACAAGCCCATAAATCTGAAATAAAGGGTGTTTGAAATGGGTTATTCTTTTGTAATAGTAATCGTTAACGTCACAAACTTGCTTGGGAGGGGGGTGGCCACATGCCGGATCGAGCGGTCCGGGTTTGAGCTCTGGCCTGGGGCCGCCTTGCGTTGTGTTCTTGGGCAGGTCATTTTACTCTCACAGTGCCTCTCTCCACCCAGGTGTATAAATGGGTACCGGCAAACTTAATGCTGGGGGTAACCCCGCGATAGCCTGGCATCCAATCCAGAGGGGAGTAGAAATACCCCCAGTCGCTTCATGCTGCAGAAACCGGGATAAACTCCGGCCTGATGAGCCACTAGGCTCGTATTTAGAGTGAACTCTACTTTACAACTAGAAACTAATCTTTATCCATCGAAAGAGAAATTCTGAAAAATCTTAAATGTGCAAACCGTTATGAGCTGCTGCGTACATAAGTACAATGCGAAAACAAACCATGCCTCTGTGGGATTCATCTCGTCATAGAGATAAAATATTCTCAAAAAGCTGAAAGACTAAGTTCACGCCATGAAATGTCTCCATCTTCTAAATATAACCTTTTGCAATGAAACGAGGTAAATGGATAAACATTTTATGTTTTTTTGTACACTCAGTACATGACAATTTGATCAGTTTTCTCACTTCTCGCGTGGCGCGTGACACAAAGCACGTAATCGATCGGCTTTACACCGCTAGGTTAAAAAATTAAGGCTATGTTCTGAGAGAAATGCATGAGTAGTTTTAGCGTATGGATTACATCACATCAGTCATTTTTTTTTCTGTTTGAAATCATTGCATGTTTTTTTTTTTTGCAGAACTCCGACACTGAACCGTAAGACCACAAAATAACGTAAAAGAATGGCTGTATGGAAATGTAAACAAACAATTTCTAGCACAAAGTGTGATTTGCATTGAGAAACTAACCACTGCAATGGAAAATGAACTTGTTTAAAACGAATAAGTACCAGTTTTGTTTTCCATGTTAAAATCATTGAAGAGGAAACTTCTGTGCAAATAATGTTGTAGATGGGGTAAAAATCAAACGTTATTGCAGCTGTATAGGCGCTAGTCCATTGTCACAGTTTGACTATGATTGAATTGCGCGATATCTTTTCGTTAGACAACCATTCAATTTGAGCAGTTTTCGTGCGATTTCTGGCCCTGCGATATATTTTACGGTTCACGTTCGGATTCTTTAAAGTTTTCCGTATCGCTAACCGCGTGAAGGGTCGCAGAGGTATGTTGTCATAGCTTTCAAATAAAAATTGTTTGCTTTGAACGTCTTATTAAATCTCTTGATTCAGTTTTTGGCAATGCGTGACAAAATCCCATCAATTGACCATTACGTGACATAGAAATGAAGTCCGACATCAAACGCCATATTTACATTTCGACGAGAAGAGAACATAAGGTTTTCTCTTTACAAGCAAGAGACTGACGCTAGAAGGCTTCACTACTTTTATGGATTGCTGTTTTAGAACAAGGGACAGAAAGGTGCTGGATTTTCTCGGATTCATTGGTTGAATGTCAATGAGAAAATGATGTACTTCCCCGAACACCACGCGCCGCAATGGTTATCGTGCTTGTAGGATTCTGAATATGCCAGTACTTAAATGTAATGTTTCACAGAAGGTAAGCTTAAACATGACTTTTCTGCCATAGTTTAAGTCCAAATACCGAGGAAATCAAATACAAGAAGACATTTTCAGGTTCCTTTTGATTATCGAATCCCAGACGCTTGCCTATTGTTTTCGTTTCTAGCAGGTTAGTGTTGTGATTATCACGATTTTGACAGCGTTAGTACTCAGCGCTGATGTAAAGCCCGAAAATAATTTTTATACCAGCTTTTACACTGACATTTCTTCTTTCGAAACGTCAAAATCTTAGGTATTTCGGTGTTTTACCGGGTAGCGAATTTGCCGATTGAAAAAGTGTGCATAATTAAGAATTTTTAGGAAGTGAATTTTGGTGATTTTAAGCGGCTCTTCGTGACCTTGAAAATTAACCCACAGAGGTATAATTGGCCTCAAACGACTTGTAAACTCCTCAAAAATAAATTTCCAGGCTCAAACTGGAGTATTATTTTGATGGGGATTAAAAAGAGCGAAGTTCATGATAAGGTATTAGTCACTGAATTTTGCGTGTTTTTGACCAGATGTGGGACCACAACGGATTTTTGATTTTTTAGCGGGTTTAAAAATATATTTCAAGAAAAAAATCACACCACGTTTCTAGGCTTACCATAGGCTATCTCTGGGAAGAATATGAAAAATTTTGATTTTTCATCATGTGCCACATATTTTTGATGTGGCTCGGTCCTAGTGGACATTCCCTCTTAACATGTACATTTAGAAAATATCAAAGTAACTACCAGTATGTCTTTTTTCTCAGGTGTTCGGGACTCAGAGATGACCTAAATTTTCTACTGGAGGAAGATTTGAGTACCATCAATCTTTGTTCATTACACTGTGAAATGCGAAACTGTGAGCAACTGTTGGGGTCTTTAGGCTTGTTTGCATATTGAATTGGAAGCCTTGACTTGCTGAGTGAGGCATTGTCTGATTATGGACCAGAAAGTTGCAGAGAGTTTAAACGTGTAACAGTGAAGGAAAGGAAAGGTCAACAGACTGCAATAGACAAGCAAAACATACATGTGGCCTCTTTCTCAGGTATGTGAATGCGAACTAGTTTACAACCTTTTTTATGCCTGCTGTTTTTATCAGGCGAAAATTCCAAAGGAATATTAGCAGGAGATCAAACCAAAAATGTTTTATTTGGATATAAAGGTATAATTGAAGGCTTCGGTGGAAAAAGGGCGTTAGGTTTTTTACTCAAAAATGAAATTTATCAAAAAACGCTCCAAATTTCGCATGCAGTTTTGTTTAGGTGCGTTAGACAATGTTCTGCATGTTTTTGCTGAAGTTTGTTTCGTTTTCGAGATATTACGTATGCAAAAAAACCCTGTATTTGTTGTCACGTCAGCACGTGACCGCAAAGATGGTAATTTCACTTAAAATCCAGCAAAATATTGATCTTTTGCAACGTGTAACCTCAAAAAGTGTTGATGTCAGGTTAAAACCGTTAAAACTTTTATTTCACGTTAACGTGCGACCGCAAAGACGTTCGGTTCACTCAAATTACAGCCAGATGTTAATTTCCCGCAATGCGCAAGCTAGACAATGTTGATATCAGGTCATTTACAGAGACTTAAAATTTTGATTTCACATTATCACGCCACCGCAAGGACTTAAACCCTTAGGGTTTTACTTAGGGTTAGGGTTACCGCTCGAAACTAGGGCTAGCGTTGAAGGGTTACGGAACAAGGTTAGGCTTAGAGTTAACGCTTAGGGCTACGGCTTGAAACTAGGGTTACCGCTTGAAACTAGGGTTACGGAACA
>JAHPZR010033660.1:22500-27500 GCA_019787425.1 Platygyra sinensis | reverse complement strand
TGCAGCTTGTTCAATTGACATCTATACATTATTACTGCATTAATCATCACTGTTTTTTTTGAGGTAATGAGAACTTTGTTTTGGCTAATTACATTACATGTATTCTGTGGTCTAAAACCAGTGCCAACTAAAAGTAATCGTTTCATGTTGTGGCAAATCATATGTAGGGTGCAGCTTTCTCAGGAATATTTACTATTTACTATGTACCAGACATAACTAATAGACCATTTTACAGTTGTCGGCTTAGTGACCTGGCCTCTGAATGGCAGCGAGGCTGGAGTTGACCTTGTTTTGATACAGACCTCACTGCTTTTATTGTGCAAATCAAGTTGTTCTTATGCTAACTAGTTTGCATTTACATGAGAAAAGCAGAGAGGTCTGTATCAAAGCAAGGTCACCTCCAGCCTCGCTTGCATTCATGGCCAGGTAACTAAGCACACAACTGTAAAATGGCCTATTGGCGACATGTATCAATAACATCAATAAGTGATCCATGGGTAATCGTTGATTATTGCTGATGAAAAATGATTTAACAACGAATAATCGATAGGTTACAACACTTACAGTCATTGATTACATTAAGTTTTTGGTAATTGATATTTTTTAGGTCTGTGGTGATTGGAGAGACATTGCTCTAACCATGCGTGATAAAGTGTTTAAACAAGATGAAGATCAGCTGATTGACATCTATGAAGTTAAGGTAATGGTATACTCTAGGTAATTGCTACCAAGATTCAAGTATCACAGTATATGTGGATTTCAGATCAGAGCCATAGACCTTTTTATAAACTCAACTTCAGTCATTGTTAAGTTAAAACAAACAACAAGCAAACAGGGATATTGTCAAAGGTACAGTGTACTGGCATTCATAATGTCCAGAAATTCTCCTGTGTGTCCAAATTACATTAAGCTTACCATTATTAAAATGTTGATTTGTGTTCTTAAATTGCTAGTCTGGTTTGGGTCAACACAATTCTGTGGTTTTCAGGCCAAACTTTTTGTGTGACTGTATTGTTGTTATTTAGTGAACGATAAACATTTGCCAGCGTAATTATGTATTGGTTATTTTACAGTGCAAAGAGTGGGGATTTCTCTTGAAGAAACTTTTTGGCCATCACCTTGGCACAGGAGATTATGGGCATCTGGTTGTAGACCATAGTGCCATGCTTCTGAGGCACTTCCGTTCAATGTATAAATATTCTGGGCAAGGATTTGAGTCTTCGCACAAGCTCCACAGACAACTCTATTCAAGAGCTACAAATCATGATGCCTCTGGACCAGGACAGTCTTGTAAGTCTAGTAACCTAGTTATATATTAAACTTCTGCAAGTCATAAAAACCGTAGGTCACAGACACTAGTGTCAACATTAGTTATAATTGTAGCTTAATTTATGTGATCAATTAATTCTACTAGTACTGTATGTGAAACTATCAACAAAGTAATACATGTGATACGTACCCCTAAGAAATCTACCCTAGTAAATTCTAAGATTACTTTCTATAATTAAAAGAAATTATAATGTTGGCATACCTTTGCTTTTAGTGAATCAAATCCTCACCCACTGGTATTCAACAATGCTGCTATCCTTGCAATATGCATTCCATCAGGCAAAAGAATGCATCATTTCAGGTGTGTGATAAGGATTAGGAGTTTAAAATGCATGTCTAGAAATCCCGAATGGGGAATAGTGAATAGTTGCGAATAACGAATAACGAATAGCGAATGGTGAATGTTTTTTTTTGATGACTATTCCTTACTAATTGCTATTCGCAACTATTTGTTATTCACTATTCCGGTTTTCCAGACACCCGTTTGAAATGCCTTTCTGGTCAACGTGATCTCAAACAAGTTTGATTTGTATTTTTTTGAATGGATGAAATCAACCTGGAAATAAAATCTGGAAAAGGGGAAGACCTCAAACCAGCTTCAAATCATTTTAAATCAATATCATGCATGTTTAAAGTACGTCATATACTGTATTATGATGCATGACTAAGGTTTGCTTACCAGAAAGATACAATCAAGGTTTTTTTTGGAAATTTTTGCTAGCATGATGGGCATTATTTTGTTTTCAAATTTCAGTCCCAAATGAACCTTAAGTTGTGTGACTCACGTTGGGTGACTACAGTATATTTTAGTGGTACAAAACAAACTGTATTAAAAGGGAGAAAATAAATTAGCACCTATTTGACAATAATATGGTAGGATTTATGTGTAATTACATATTTAAAATAATTGTAAATGAAGTATTTTGTTGGGTCATAGGGAAGAAAAAGTTTACCTATCGTGGATGTGGATGGAAAAGCATTGATATTAGATCATGGTCCGAGGACACAAAAAGCTGGATTATGATGATCAATGATCTTTTCAAACAGATGTTTGGAGATGACTTTCTCCTGTACAGTTATTGTAAGGAACATGGAACAAGTGTCGATGAGAAAGTGGCATCAAGTCTTTTGGAGTACAGCCATGAGCACTGGGAACTCCAGTACGCAAAAGTCCTGTCCAGTGATGTGGATTGGGAAGGTGACAGCCCACATGATGAAAGCAACAGTTATTGCTCTCCAGGTGTCAAAGTGGAGACTGAACATGTGCACATTCAAAAGGATACTCTGGAAGACTCTGCCAGTTCTGAAGATGCACTATGTGAGGGCTCTAGTGGTTCTTTGTCAGATGACTTGCTGGTAATTGGTCCTATTTCCCCAGATGTTACTGAGGAGAAAGAGGATTCAAAATCCATCTTGCATGATGCCATGGCCAAGGCAAAAACAAGAGCTGAAGTTGCTGCACTGTTCAGTTTGCTACCACCAGTATCAACGAAATGTTCTTCTACAACAACAGCTCTATCTCCATTTTTGGCTCTCCTTCAGATTTACATGATCCATGTGATTTGAACGAGCGTCCTTGTGAAAATTTGGTTAAGAAAGCTCAAGAACTTCTTGACAGTGAAAAAAGGATGGTAGAAATCCATCTGGTATCAAAATCACAGGAATAGGACAATTCTCTGAACAAGGCCTAATCATTCTGAAGCAGTTCTGCACAATAGCAGATACCAAGCATAAAGTGTCTTCTGAAGCAAATTGGTTGGCGGAACTGAAATGCTCCTCAGCAGATATAGGAAGACTTCAAGATGCTCTTTGGCATCATCCAGGAAACAGTTTAATTCTGAGGTTTGGAAAGAAAAGCATCGATGTTATGTCTTTTTCAGATCTTGCCGAGGAGAGGTACGTCGACAGTTTTATTATAGACATTTCCATTGGAAAGTACATTGAAGAGGCCAGAGCAAATGGGAACAACGACACCATTTACTTTCCTACAGAAGTCTATCAATGGATGAAGTCCAGCAATGCAACATTTAAACAAACTAAAGTGGCAAAGGAAACATCCAGATTCACAAATTTTGACAGTCTTAAACAAATCTTGGTACCAGTCCACATGCCAAACCACTGGGGTCTAGTAGTTGTTGACATGGCAAATATGAACATTTATTTTGATGATGGACTAACATCTGATGTCCCACCAACAGTTCTTCCTGCAATCAAAGAGTTACTACACATGCTTGCTGAAATGCATCCGTCTCACCCAAACCTCCAAACACAGTTCTGGAAGCATTGTAATAACTTTAACCGCTTTGGAATGCCATCACAAGCACCTGTTGACTCCAGAATGATTGGCACTGGAAGTTGTGGCATTGGTGTAATTATGGCTGCCAAAGATGTCCTCGAAAAGGGCTCCTCATGCATCAGAAACTTTCAGTGGCGTTATTGTGACATGGACTTACACCGAAAAGATCTTATGTTACAGATTTTATATTGGAGTGTTTAATTTTTCATATTTTTTTAATTAACTGTTTTCCTTTTTACAATGCTGAAGTATTAAGTACTACTTTTTATAACCTGTATGACTGAAAGAAAACTGAGTACAGAATATGATTACCCAATAGAATACGCACTAATTTCAAACTCGGTTCTGTTTTTCTTTGGGTGGTCAGTTCAATTTGAACTGTTGTTATCTGAGGACAGAATATAACCCCGATAGAATACGCACTAATTTCAAACTCAGTTTTGCCTTTATTGGGTAGTCAGCTCAGTTTCAACTGTCGTTTTCTGAGGACAAAATATAACCAAACGGACAAATTATAGATTATTCAGTTCAAACTTTGTCTTTTCAATTCAAAGTTAAATTTGTTATCTGGAAATATTTTCAACCACCTGTACAAGCAGTAATTTGGAGCTGGAATGAGAACTGTTTAAAAATGATTTTTTGTTTGTACATACAGTATGCTTTTTGGTCAAAAGAATAATTTTATTACATAACAGAAACAGTTTATTTGTTTTGTATTCACGAAATGTTATGTCAAAACACAACTTTAGAAACATAGAAACGCAGAGTTAGTTTTCCGTGGTTACTAGTCGAAAACATTTCAGGCCACCAAATTATTTTGAATTCTCTCGTGGCCCTCCCTTCACCACGCCCAATGACAATTTGGATTTGCAGTGTTGGTGATCGCTTTGTTGCTTGGCCGTGTGCTTTTGCCTTGGCTACCCCCAGTGCTGTTCTGCCATCATCCTGGGGACATTCAGACACCTCTTTTTCTCCAAGGTAAGACTTCTTCAATTGCAATGGCCACACACCACACCACACCACACACCACACCATTTTGTTGACCTAGGGCGGCAACTATGTCCCCAATTTCATAGGTTCGATAGTGCATGACCTTGGCAGTGTCTTTCCATACGGGGGGGGCGTAAATGTCTTCTCTCTCTTGTGCTGTTCAGGAATGCGTTAGGCATATCTGCCAACAGAACTTGAACATATTCTTCTGGGACATCATATCTCTCAACGCGACACCACTTTCCTAAGAGTAGCAACACAAGAAAAATATTAAAATGCTTTGTCACTTGTGAGAATATAGACTACTTTCACAGGTATTCTTTGGGCTCTAAGCTTGACAAGCCCGAAGGAAGTCTTTGGGTGTGCCTTTCACTTTCTTTTGACA
>JAHPZR010033660.1:10000-15000 GCA_019787425.1 Platygyra sinensis | reverse complement strand
AGATAACAAATTAACTTTGAATTGAAAAGACAAAGTTTGAACTGAATAATCTATAATTTGTCCGTTTGGTTATATTTTGTCCTCAGAAAACGACAGTTGAAACTGAGCTGACTACCCAATAAAGGCAAAACTGAGTTTGAAATTAGTGCGTATTCTATCGGGGTTATATTCTGTCCTCAGATAACAACAGTTCAAATTGAACTGACCACCCAAAGAAAAACAGAACCGAGTTTGAAATTAGTGCGTATTCTATTGGGTAATCATATTCTGTACTCAGTTTTCTTTCAGTCATACAGGTTATAAAAAGTAGTACTTAATACTTCAGCATTGTAAAAAGGAAAACAGTTAATTAAAAAAATATGAAAAATTAAACACTCCAATATAAAATCTGTAACATAAGATCTTTTCGGTGTAAGTCCATGTCACAATAACGCCACTGAAAGTTTCTGATGCATGAGGAGCCCTTTTCGAGGACATCTTTGGCAGCCATAATTACACCAATGCCACAACTTCCAGTGCCAATCATTCTGGAGTCAACAGGTGCTTGTGATGGCATTCCAAAGCGGTTAAAGTTATTACAATGCTTCCAGAACTGTGTTTGGAGGTTTGGGTGAGACGGATGCATTTCAGCAAGCATGTGTAGTAACTCTTTGATTGCAGGAAGAACTGTTGGTGGGACATCAGATGTTAGTCCATCATCAAAATAAATGTTCATATTTGCCATGTCAACAACTACTAGACCCCAGTGGTTTGGCATGTGGACTGGTACCAAGATTTGTTTAAGACTGTCAAAATTTGTGAATCTGGATGTTTCCTTTGCCACTTTAGTTTGTTTAAATGTTGCATTGCTGGACTTCATCCATTGATAGACTTCTGTAGGAAAGTAAATGGTGTCGTTGTTCCCATTTGCTCTGGCCTCTTCAATGTACTTTCCAATGGAAATGTCTATAATAAAACTGTCGACGTACCTCTCCTCGGCAAGATCTGAAAAAGACATAACATCGATGCTTTTCTTTCCAAACCTCAGAATTAAACTGTTTCCTGGATGATGCCAAAGAGCATCTTGAAGTCTTCCTATATCTGCTGAGGAGCATTTCAGTTCCGCCAACCAATTTGCTTCAGAAGACACTTTATGCTTGGTATCTGCTATTGTGCAGAACTGCTTCAGAATGATTAGGCCTTGTTCAGAGAATTGTCCTATTCCTGTGATTTTGATACCAGATGGATTTCTACCATCCTTTTTTCACTGTCAAGAAGTTCTTGAGCTTTCTTAACCAAATTTTCACAAGGACGCTCGTTCAAATCACATGGATCATGTAAATCTGAAGGAGAGCCAAAAAATGGAGATAGAGCTGTTGTTGTAGAAGAACATTTCGTTGATACTGGTGGTAGCAAACTGAACAGTGCAGCAACTTCAGCTCTTGTTTTTGCCTTGGCCATGGCATCATGCAAGATGGATTTTGAATCCTCTTTCTCCTCAGTAACATCTGGGGAAATAGGACCAATTACCAGCAAGTCATCTGACAAAGAACCACTAGAGCCCTCACATAGTGCATCTTCAGAACTGGCAGAGTCTTCCAGAGTATCCTTTTGAATGTGCACATGTTCAGTCTCCACTTTGACACCTGGAGAGCAATAACTGTTGCTTTCATCATGTGGGCTGTCACCTTCCCAATCCACATCACTGGACAGGACTTTTGCGTACTGGAGTTCCCAGTGCTCATGGCTGTACTCCAAAAGACTTGATGCCACTTTCTCATCGACACTTGTTCCATGTTCCTTACAATAACTGTACAGGAGAAAGTCATCTCCAAACATCTGTTTGAAAAGATCATTGATCATCATAATCCAGCTTTTTGTGTCCTCGGACCATGATCTAATATCAATGCTTTTCCATCCACATCCACGATAGGTAAACTTTTTCTTCCCTATGACCCAACAAAATACTTCATTTACAATTATTTTAAATATGTAATTACACATAAATCCTACCATATTATTGTCAAATAGGTGCTAATTTATTTTCTCCCTTTTAATACAGTTTGTTTTGTACCACTAAAATATACTGTAGTCACCCAACGTGAGTCACACAACTTAAGGTTCATTTGGGACTGAAATTTGAAAACAAAATAATGCCCATCATGCTAGCAAAAATTTCCAAAAAAAACCTTGATTGTATCTTTCTGGTAAGCAAACCTTAGTCATGCATCATAATACAGTATATGACGTACTTTAAACATGCATGATATTGATTTAAAATGATTTGAAGCTGGTTTGAGGTCTTCCCCTTTTCCAGATTTTATTTCCAGGTTGATTTCATCCATTCAAAAAAATACAAATCAAACTTGTTTGAGATCACGTTGACCAGAAAGGCATTTCAAACGGGTGTCTGGAAAACCGGAATAGTGAATAACAAATAGTTGCGAATAGCAATTAGTAAGGAATAGTCATCAAAAAAAAACATTCACCATTCGCTATTCGTTATTCGTTATTCGCAACTATTCACTATTCCCCATTCGGGATTTCTAGACATGCATTTTAAACTCCTAATCCTTATCACACACCTGAAATGATGCATTCTTTTGCCTGATGGAATGCATATTGCAAGGATAGCAGCATTGTTGAATACCAGTGGGTGAGGATTTGATTCACTAAAAGCAAAGGTATGCCAACATTATAATTTCTTTTAATTATAGAAAGTAATCTTAGAATTTACTAGGGTAGATTTCTTAGGGGTACGTATCACATGTATTACTTTGTTGATAGTTTCACATACAGTACTAGTAGAATTAATTGATCACATAAATTAAGCTACAATTATAACTAATGTTGACACTAGTGTCTGTGACCTACGGTTTTTATGACTTGCAGAAGTTTAATATATAACTAGGTTACTAGACTTACAAGACTGTCCTGGTCCAGAGGCATCATGATTTGTAGCTCTTGAATAGAGTTGTCTGTGGAGCTTGTGCGAAGACTCAAATCCTTGCCCAGAATATTTATACATTGAACGGAAGTGCCTCAGAAGCATGGCACTATGGTCTACAACCAGATGCCCATAATCTCCTGTGCCAAGGTGATGGCCAAAAAGTTTCTTCAAGAGAAATCCCCACTCTTTGCACTGTAAAATAACCAATACATAATTACGCTGGCAAATGTTTATCGTTCACTAAATAACAACAATACAGTCACACAAAAAGTTTGGCCTGAAAACCACAGAATTGTGTTGACCCAAACCAGACTAGCAATTTAAGAACACAAATCAACATTTTAATAATGGTAAGCTTAATGTAATTTGGACACACAGGAGAATTTCTGGACATTATGAATGCCAGTACACTGTACCTTTGACAATATCCCTGTTTGCTTGTTGTTTGTTTTAACTTAACAATGACTGAAGTTGAGTTTATAAAAAGGTCTATGGCTCTGATCTGAAATCCACATATACTGTGATACTTGAATCTTGGTAGCAATTACCTAGAGTATACCATTACCTTAACTTCATAGATGTCAATCAGCTGATCTTCATCTTGTTTAAACACTTTATCACGCATGGTTAGAGCAATGTCTCTCCAATCACCACAGACCTAAAAAATATCAATTACCAAAAACTTAATGTAATCAATGACTGTAAGTGTTGTAACCTATCGATTATTCGTTGTTAAATCATTTTTCATCAGCAATAATCAACGATTACCCATGGATCACTTATTGATGTTATTGATACATGTCGCCAATAGGCCATTTTACAGTTGTGTGCTTAGTTACCTGGCCATGAATGCAAGCGAGGCTGGAGGTGACCTTGCTTTGATACAGACCTCTCTGCTTTTCTCATGTAAATGCAAACTAGTTAGCATAAGAACAACTTGATTTGCACAATAAAAGCAGTGAGGTCTGTATCAAAACAAGGTCAACTCCAGCCTCGCTGCCATTCAGAGGCCAGGTCACTAAGCCGACAACTGTAAAATGGTCTATTAGTTATGTCTGGTACATAGTAAATAGTAAATATTCCTGAGAAAGCTGCACCCTACATATGATTTGCCACAACATGAAACGATTACTTTTAGTTGGCACTGGTTTTAGACCACAGAATACATGTAATGTAATTAGCCAAAACAAAGTTCTCATTACCTCAAAAAAAACAGTGATGATTAATGCAGTAATAATGTATAGATGTCAATTGAACAAGCTGCATGCTGTTTGCTACAAAATCAGTTTGTTACTGGTCTTTACCTTGACAAAAAACTCAATTTGAAGCTCAGCTGCAAATTTTGCAAAGGGTTCATCACTGGGGCACGGTGGTGGTTCTTTTTTACATCTTTTTCTCTTTTTCTTCTTTGGTTCCTGAAATGCTGATTGGCCGTTCTTCAAGTCCAAGAACCTCTCTTCCACTTCTTTTTGTTTCTTTATCCAAAAATCTTTTTGACTCTCCAAAAATGCTTTCAACTCTATTAATGTTAGAGAATAAAAGAAGTATTATAATTGTGTAGTTCTTTGGAAAAAAAAAATTATATTTTAACTTGATTTAAATGTATACACATGATCACAATCGGAAAACCGTTTTGTCAAATGAGATGTCATGACTATCAGCACACAACTAACTACAAATGTACCTGAAGCTCTGCACATAAATGTACCCCTAGCATTTGAATTCTCAGTCAGGATAGATCAAGGCCTCGCTATGGCAATTACCATTTGAGGCAAAAAGCTACTAAAACCTATTCTTAAATTGTAAATTTATTTTAATGTGAAAAGTTTCTTTCATTTATTAATTCAAAAAAAAATGGTCTATCCCTTTTTACATACCTTTAGCATCTTTCAGGTTGACTGTTTCTTGTCTTGTGCCAAAGTCCCGTACAAATGTTCCTCTTTCAAGAATTACATTAATGAACTACAAAATGGCGCAGTAAATTAAGTCATTAATTCATAACTTTAGTACTGGTACTCTGTATCCCCATATGCAAGAAATAAAACTGTTCAACCACCAGCAAGGCTAAGAT
>JAHPZR010033660.1:0-7500 GCA_019787425.1 Platygyra sinensis | reverse complement strand
AACTGATATCAGCGGCAAGTCAGTTATCAGCGTTCGAAGTCAGGTCGATCCAGGCAGCAAAGTCCAAGAGCAGTTCTTGCCCAAGAATAAAACCCTGTCGTGAGTTGTGGCCCATTTGCCAAGCGTTGCTAGCTTCAAAGTTTGGAAAATGAGAACTGCTTTTAGACTTATAAAATTTTTCTTGCATCATCGTCCATGTTTACCCGCGCACGAGGTGTAACAGAACCTTCCCGGCATGCATTTCGATCACGTTCGGCAAGACAAGCCAAGACAAGACAAGACAAGACAAGACTCCGTAAATCACAATAATATTTAATTACAGAGCGTGTTTTTTTCCTTTTTTATTCCAACATAATAATGGCCAACAAGAAGCGATCGATTGATTCAAAACATAGATCTGTGATCCAGGTTGCGTTGATTTTACTTCAAATCGGCATGATTTGTAGTGTTTTAAACTTCTGGGATCAGGGGCCATGCAGATGTAAGGAGAGAGACCTGTTCGTTGCACAGAAGGGTTAATCTGTTAATCTGTCAGCCCTACATTTTTAAGCTTATACGTTGCAGGCAGTTAAAATGAAATAGAGATAGTTGCTGTGACGCTTTAAACTGAAATCAACATTTTAACCTATTTAGGCCCGAAATCGACGTTTTCGAGTTTACGTGCTGGGTGAATAGACCTTTTTCGCTTGTACATTTTGTTTTCCCAATACAGATCATGTGATGATACTCAGGAGATTTGATCCTTTGTCTTGTTCATTAAAAGGAGTACATGCATACATATTCATGCTTGCATGTTATTTTTTTTAATGAACAAAACAAAAGATCAAATCTCCTGAGTATCATCACATGATCTGTATTGGGAAAACAAAATGTACAAGCGAAAAAGGTCTATTGAACAGCTTGCTGGATTTGAAGTGAAATCAACATCCTTGCCGTCATGCCTTAACGCGAAATCGCGTAAAGTGAACTGGCTGTAATTCGAGTGAAATTAACGTCTTTGCGGTCGCGTGATAACGTGAAATCACAATTTTAACGGTTTTAAAACCTGAAATCAACATTTTTTAAGGTTACATCTTGATTGTTCTCCTTGGCCTAACACTGCACTAACCCTAACGCGTCCTGACCTTAACTCTAACGTTATCCGAAGCGCTAACCCTAACAATGAAGCGCTAGCGCTAACCCTCGGCAATAACCCTCACCCTTCAACGCTAACCCTAGTTTCAAGCGGTAACACTAAACGTTAACTCTAAGCCTAACCTTGTTCCGTAACCCTAGTTTCAAGCGGTAACCCTAGTTTCAAGCGGTAGCCCTAGGCGTTAACACTAAGCCTAACCTTGTTCCGTAACCCTAGTTTCAAGCGGTAACCCTGGTTTTAAGCGGTAACCCTAGTTTCAAGCCGTAGCCCTAAGCGTTAACTCTAAGCCTAACCTTATTCCGTAACCCTAGTTTCAAGCGGTAACCCTATTTGAAGCGGTAACCCTAGTTTCAAGCGGTAGCCCTAAGCGTTAACTCTAAGCCTAACCTTGTTCCGTAACCCTAGTTTCAAGCGGTAACCCTAGTTTCAAGCGGTAGCCCTAGGCGTTAACACTAAGCCTAACCTTATTCCGTAACCCTAGTTTCAAGCGGTAACCCTATTTGAAGCGGTAACCCTAGTTTCAAGCGGTAGCCCTAAGCGTTAACTCTAAGCCTAATCTTGTTCCGTAACCCTAGTTTCAAGCGGTAACCCTAGTTTCAAGCCGTAGCCCTAAGCGTTAACTCTAAGCCTAACCTTGTTCCGTAACCCTTCAACGCTAGCCCTAGTTTCGAGCGGTAACCCTAACCCTAAGTAAAACCCTAAGGGTTTAAGTCCTTGCGGTGGCGTGATAATGTGAAATCAAAATTTTAAGTCTCTGTAAATGACCTGATATCAACATTGTCTAGCTTGCGCATTGCGGGAAATTAACATCTGGCTGTAATTTGAGTGAACCGAACGTCTTTGCGGTCGCACGTTAACGTGAAATAAAAGTTTTAACGGTTTTAACCTGACATCAACACTTTTTGAGGTTACACGTTGCAAAAGATCAATATTTTGCTGGATTTTAAGTGAAATTACCATCTTTGCGGTCACGTGCTGACGTGACAACAAATACAGGGTTTTTTTGCATACGTAATATCTCGAAAACGAAACAAACTTCAGCAAAAACATGCAGAACATTGTCTAACGCACCTAAACAAAACTGCATGCGAAATTTGGAGCGTTTTTGATAAATTTCATTTTTGAGTAAAAAACCTAACGCCCTTTTTCCACCGAAGCCTTCAATTATACCTTTATATCCAAATAAAACATTTTTGGTTTGATCTCCTGCTAATATTCCTTTGGAATTTTCGCCTGATAAAAACAGCAGGCATAAAAAAGGTTGTAAACTAGTTCGCATTCACATACCTGAGAAAGAGGCCACATGTATGTTTTGCTTGTCTATTGCAGTCTGTTGACCTTTCCTTTCCTTCACTGTTACACGTTTAAACTCTCTGCAACTTTCTGGTCCATAATCAGACAATGCCTCACTCAGCAAGTCAAGGCTTCCAATTCAATATGCAAACAAGCCTAAAGACCCCAACAGTTGCTCACAGTTTCGCATTTCACAGTGTAATGAACAAAGATTGATGGTACTCAAATCTTCCTCCAGTAGAAAATTTAGGTCATCTCTGAGTCCCGAACACCTGAGAAAAAAGACATACTGGTAGTTACTTTGATATTTTCTAAATGTACATGTTAAGAGGGAATGTCCACTAGGACCGAGCCACATCAAAAATATGTGGCACATGATGAAAAATCAAAATTTTTCATATTCTTCCCAGAGATAGCCTATGGTAAGCCTAGAAACGTGGTGTGATTTTTTTCTTGAAATATATTTTTAAACCCGCTAAAAAATCAAAAATCCGTTGTGGTCCCACATCTGGTCAAAAACACGCAAAATTCAGTGACTAATACCTTATCATGAACTTCGCTCTTTTTAATCCCCATCAAAATAATACTCCAGTTTGAGCCTGGAAATTTATTTTTGAGGAGTTTACAAGTCGTTTGAGGCCAATTATACCTCTGTGGGTTAATTTTCAAGGTCACGAAGAGCCGCTTAAAATCACCAAAATTCACTTCCTAAAAATTCTTAATTATGCACACTTTTTCAATCGGCAAATTCGCTACCCGGTAAAACACCGAAATACCTAAGATTTTGACGTTTCGAAAGAAGAAATGTCAGTGTAAAAGCTGGTATAAAAATTATTTTCGGGCTTTACATCAGCGCTGAGTACTAACGCTGTCAAAATCGTGATAATCACAACACTAACCTGCTAGAAACGAAAACAATAGGCAAGCGTCTGGGATTCGATAATCAAAAGGAACCTGAAAATGTCTTCTTGTATTTGATTTCCTCGGTATTTGGACTTAAACTATGGCAGAAAAGTCATGTTTAAGCTTACCTTCTGTGAAACATTACATTTAAGTACTGGCATATTCAGAATCCTACAAGCACGATAACCATTGCGGCGCGTGGTGTTCGGGGAAGTACATCATTTTCTCATTGACATTCAACCAATGAATCCGAGAAAATCCAGCACCTTTCTGTCCCTTGTTCTAAAACAGCAATCCATAAAAGTAGTGAAGCCTTCTAGCGTCAGTCTCTTGCTTGTAAAGAGAAAACCTTATGTTCTCTTCTCGTCGAAATGTAAATATGGCGTTTGATGTCGGACTTCATTTCTATGTCACGTAATGGTCAATTGATGGGATTTTGTCACGCATTGCCAAAAACTGAATCAAGAGATTTAATAAGACGTTCAAAGCAAACAATTTTTATTTGAAAGCTATGACAACATACCTCTGCGACCCTTCACGCGGTTAGCGATACGGAAAACTTTAAAGAATCCGAACGTGAACCGTAAAATATATCGCAGGGCCAGAAATCGCACGAAAACTGCTCAAATTGAATGGTTGTCTAACGAAAAGATATCGCGCAATTCAATCATAGTCAAACTGTGACAATGGACTAGCGCCTATACAGCTGCAATAACGTTTGATTTTTACCCCATCTACAACATTATTTGCACAGAAGTTTCCTCTTCAATGATTTTAACATGGAAAACAAAACTGGTACTTATTCGTTTTAAACAAGTTCATTTTCCATTGCAGTGGTTAGTTTCTCAATGCAAATCACACTTTGTGCTAGAAATTGTTTGTTTACATTTCCATACAGCCATTCTTTTACGTTATTTTGTGGTCTTACGGTTCAGTGTCGGAGTTCTGCAAAAAAAAAAACCATGCAATGATTTCAAACAGAAAAAAAAATGACTGATGTGATGTAATCCATACGCTAAAACTACTCATGCATTTCTCTCAGAACATAGCCTTAATTTTTTAACCTAGCGGTGTAAAGCCGATCGATTACGTGCTTTGTGTCACGCGCCACGCGAGAAGTGAGAAAACTGATCAAATTGTCATGTACTGAGTGTACAAAAAAACAAAAAATGTTTATCCATTTACCTCGTTTCATTGCAAAAGGTTATATTTAGAAGATGGAGACATTTCATGGCGTGAACTTAGTCTTTCAGCTTTTTGAGAATATTTTATCTCTATGACGAGATGAATCCCACAGAGGCATGGTTTGTTTTCGCATTGTACTTATGTACGCAGCAGCTCATAACGGTTTGCACATTTAAGATTTTTCAGAATTTCTCTTTCGATGGATAAAGATTAGTTTCTAGTTGTAAAGTAGAGTTCACTCTAAATACGAGCCTAGTGGCTCATCAGGCCGGAGTTTATCCCGGTTTCTGCAGCATGAAGCGACTGGGGGTATTTCTACTCCCCTCTGGATTGGATGCCAGGCTATCGCGGGGTTACCCCCAGCATTAAGTTTGCCGGTACCCATTTATACACCTGGGTGGAGAGAGGCACTGTGAGAGTAAAATGACCTGCCCAAGAACACAACGCAAGGCGGCCCCAGGCCAGAGCTCAAACCCGGACCGCTCGATCCGGCATGTGGCCACCCCCCTCCCAAGCAAGTTTGTGACGTTAACGATTACTATTACAAAAGAATAACCCATTTCAAACACCCTTTATTTCAGATTTATGGGCTTGTATCTCAAGAATGGCTCCTGTAACCTTTTTTGTCGAATTCTAATGCCGCCCCTAGTTGAAATTTCTGTCAGCAAGAATGTCGGCGATGCCATCAGATAGTCAATCAATCGGAATTACCGGAAGTCAATTCGTGGACGGGAATTACACAAGGCGCGAACAGCGGTGAATTTACATACAGTGCTGTACAGTAAAACGCATCCTCCTGTTTCGTTTGTAAATGAGTAAGTTCCAGAGGCAGAACAAGAAATGCTATCCTTGTGCGTCTAGAGTATCAATTGGTAAAGGTACCGTTCCTCTTTGTAAGCCAACAAAAAGCAACGGTTGTTTTTGATGTGGCGTTGGCTGTACTGCCCATATGAAACAACACTTTTGGAATTAACTGATATATAGCGCTCTTGCCGAATTCCGTCGGTAGCACGGCCAAAACATATCTCCCATGGCATACGATTCTATGAAAGCATTATATTTGTTCATCTTTGAGAGTTTTGTGACAAAGCTGACAAAAACTCGCTCTCTTCGCTCGCCTCAACAGACGCCATCAGCTCGCGGCATTTCTTTGACCGTAAATCACACTGCCACACAGGTAGCCAATCGTGGCTTAGTTCTAATTACCTTCTGTTTCTTGACCAATCAGAGAAAAGTCCAGATTCTGGACTAGCAACAGACAAATAGTCAAGTAATTGTATCAGGCGGTCACGTGACAATACCACGTGACGTTAAGCGCGAAAAAGCCATTATTTGAGAAATTGGTGGAGGTTTTTAGTAATATCATCCTGCAATAACGCAGTTTAGACGCAGGTCAATTAATTTCATCCTCTCACGTTTGGAATGAACGTCCCTCTTCTCACAGAAAAAATTAGAAATAGGGTAAAACGTCGTCTTTTTTAATTAAAATCGACTTTTGATCATTTATATCTTCTAAAATCGAAATCAAGGAAGATCATTCCAGACGTAGCAAGGTAGATAATTTCAATTTGCAGCGAAAACGCTCATTTATTGATCAATAGACTTAAATTCGCCGCCAATTCGCCGATTTACCAAATTTTAACAAAATAATCAATGTTACGTGGTCAAAGTAGTATGTTACGGCAAGGCAGGACGCCGAGATTTATAATCAGGGAAAAGTTCAGCTTGGTAAAACAAAATATACCTGTCCAACCATATTTCTACTTTAAATTCCTGACCCAGACCTTAAACTGATTGAGTCATGATTGTAAACAAAATGCCTAGTGCCAAGCCAGGGTGAAAAGCACACCCTATTTCAGTCCAATGTGTATAAAATTTACATCTTTTTTAGACATAAACAGCCCAAAAGCCATACCCTTTGCGACCACCCATACCTCTGATAGCCCATATAGCGGAATAATCCCAACCCCCTTCCGAGCCCAGAACACATAAATGCACAGTTTCTCTGCCGGGAAATTTCCGCGCCATATCTTACGGGTCACGTTTGGATCCTTTTGGCTTTAAAATATTTTTTTTTTGCTTTGAACGTCTCATTGAATCTTTCTATTTATTATTCTTTTTAACCATTTTTGGCAATGCGTAACAAAAATCCTTTCACGTGACTATTGCGTGACAGACAAATTAGATCCACTTCGGACACTAAAATTACCATTTCAGCATGCAACATGCGCAAGGATTGGAACAGCACGTGAGTATTTCGTTTTAACAAGCAAGGGACTGACGCTGGAAGGCTTCACTACTTTTATGGATTGTTGTTTAAGAACAAGGGCTAGCAATGAGGTTAGGAATGGGGTGGATTATCTTGGAGGCATTGATTGAATGTCAGTAAGGAGGATGAACTTTGTCGAACTCCACTCATCGCAATGGTTATCTTGTAGGATTCTGAATACGCCAGCGCTAGTACTTGAATGTAATTACAGAAGGTGAGCTAAACATGACTTTTCTACCATAGTTAAGTCCAAATACCGAGGAAATCAAATTCAAGAAGACATTTTCAGGTTCCTTTTATGATCTGGTGACACTGGCACTTGCCTATTGCTGGTTTTCAGTGTCACGCCATTCAAAATAGATCAAAATAAAAATCACAACTTTCAATAGATTAAGTCCAGAATCTGGAAATGGAAAGAAGGTACATATGCAAAGACTCTCGCCAAGATTCAGGTCACAGCAATTTTTCTCATGGAAGATATGCGAAGAAACGTTTTCCTCAAATTTATAGAGATTTGTATGGAGACGCCATGCTGGTGCCCATGTACATGGGCACCAACATGGCGGCCGGAAATCAGCAGAAACATGTGTCACTGAGTTTTGCTACGAAAGAGTGAATTTATCTCTCGAATGACTCAAAAACGTAACAATAGTACTTTATTCTAATACAAGAACTGTTCAGATAGCCGAATTCCCCGAAATAAGTCACCTTTTAA
>JAHPZR010033659.1:12500-18228 GCA_019787425.1 Platygyra sinensis | reverse complement strand
ATGCAAATTAGCTTAGCGGAGATTGAATCTCCGCTAAGGTAATTAAAGATCGGTAACCTAAGAACGCAATCCGCACACCGACTTGTCATCATGCGGTACTTATAGTTCACGTAATGACACCTTTTCGCCGACCAAGTGCATGCAATGAGAAACAAAAAACCACTATTGATGAAAGCTGATGAACAAAGCCAGACAAAAAAACGCGAGATTCTGCAGATTGCCGACATTGTTCGCACGTGGACTTCGTCCGCCTATTTTCCTGTTGCGCGATTTTGCCGCAAGAGTAGAAGCACTCCGAGATCTCGCAAAATAATCTTCACAAAATCTTTTGTTCAATCTTATGCTATACAGATAGAAAACATTAAACGTTTCATCAAATTGACACAATTCGAAACACGGGATAAGATCGCGAGATACTGCGAGAAGTTAAAGATCATACTCATACAAATTGCCTTTAAGCAACATCAAAAACTCTACAAACTATACAACAGAAAACATTGTTTTCCCGTGCCCATAAAAACGTCTATAATGCCGGGCAGTCATTCAAATAAGCTTTAAATACATTCCATCAATTTATCGATACAATTCGAATCGCGAGATAAGATCGCCAGATACTGCGAGAAACTCTCACGTATTATTAAAAACTCTACAAATTAACTGCAACAGAGAACTTTGTTTTCCCGTGCCCGTAAAAAGACTATAATCATTCAAATAGAAAACATTCAACATTAATAATCATCAAATTTTGACACTATTTGAATCACGAGATAACATCGCCAGATACTGCAAGAAACTCTCACGTATTATTCAAACCTCTACAAATTAACTACGTACTTCAGAGAACATTGTTTTCCCATCCCCGTAAAAAGTCTATAATCATTCCAATAGAAAACAATGAACATTTCATCAAATTATTGATCGTGATACAATTCGAATCGCGAGATAAGATCGCGAGATACTGCGGGAAGTGAAAGATCATACTCATACTAATTTTTGTATTAAAAACTCTAAGAACTACAACAGAGGACATTGTTTTTCCGTGCCCGTAAAAAGGTCTACGAATGGCAGTCAAATCCTAAAATGTCAGTCAGAACAATTGCTTAAAGAGCAGCAAGCATTTCTTTAAGCGATAGGCGCTTCGCTGGATCATCCGACGTCGCTCTTCTCGCTGAATGTAGCGAATTAGCAGTTGCTGTTGGAAATAAATCAAGAATAGCTAACGCAATTCTCCCCAAGGAAAAAACGTCGGACGCCACACTTTGTTGTCCTATTCCCTGCACGATTTCAGTGGCGATGTGCGGATAAAGTTTGCGATACCTCTCTTGTGCGGAGGATGACAAGGACATGAGTGGCTTCGGCTTAGAGATGAATCGCGCCTTCCCGAAATCAATAATCACGGGATTCCACTTTTCTTGGCGTTTCTCTAACAGGATATTGTCAGACTTCAGGTCGTTATGAAGAACACTAACATCGTGGACATGATCGAGCGCCTTTATAATGTTCTTCAAGATGTCTAGCCAACAAGGCTTGTCCAATTTATCCTTGAGATGTTTCAAGCCTTTCCTTAACGTGATGCTTTGGCGCTTCATTCCGTGGAATTGCGTGACGAGTCGCAAAGGAACAGATTCTGTGACGACACCAAACAACAAAGGTAGTCCACGGTGATCACCCAAATGGCTGATCATTCTTGCCTCGTGAAAAACCTCCCGTTTCATTTGTGCGAGTGACCATGATTTTTGCAGCTTAAACTCCTTGACAGCCACCAAGATCTCTCGGTAGTGTGCTAAATAGCACATACCAAATGTTCCTTGCCCCAATGACTTTTCAGATCGGACGATTTCTGAAGGATCAATTTCCTTAATAGATTCTTCGTGGCGTGTACCCGGGTATGAAGCTGCAGGTTTTTTTGGCGCTTTGTCTGGCCTTTGGGTCGGTTCTGGGCTTCTTTCTTGAACCGTGGCCACTTTTGCTTCTTGCTGCTCAGCAGCGTCAGGGCTTTTACCGCGCAGCTGACAGCTAACGGACGGACCAGCTAGCTGAAGTGCGTTTTCGACAGACTTCTTGTTTTTCTTCCTTTGTCTCCAACGCTTCTTGGCTGCTATTCGGATACCTATCATTTTCTCTCTGTCGTTCAGTCTCTTTCGGCGTTTGTTCCTTGCCATTTTCCTTGATTTAAATGGAAACAGTAGTATATAAAACTAAATAAATGATGTTATGGGTCAACGCGAAGGTTCTTGCAAGTTCAATAAAGCCGACTGCACGGTGTGCGAAATGTGCGCGCACGTATAACGCTATTTAGCGCTGTGATTGGCAGATCGCCGACGTGGCATCTTTTCCAGGAAGGGGTGGGAGGAAAATCAAAAATATAACTAAAAGCTTTTCATTAATAATTTTCTTTGACTAACTAACAAGAGTTTTTTTGATTCGCCGTGTTGTGTACGAATTTGCTTGCGGCAAAATCGTTTCAGCGGTGTATAGACCATTTTGGCATTCGACCAATCCACTCCTCTCCTCGTTGAACGAGGGCACAATTGACCATTGACATGACCCATTGACACAATAGTGCTTTTTTTATTTAATTGGTAATTTGAGCGTGTCCTTCCGGTGGAAATTTAAAGGCCACTAAGTGTCTATAGGTGAGAGAAGCATGGAAGTGTATAAGACGCGTTGCAATCTATGCCCTTCTGAATTTAACACAACGACTGCGCTTCTGAAGCACAGAGAGACCAAACACAGTGGCGCAAGAAAAGTCTCATTTTTACCCTTTTACGATGGACAGAAGGTGGTAGGACTTCAACCCAAAAAAAGGAGAGGACGAAGGCCAGCAAGTTACAAACAGTGGCTACATGGCATCGTTGACAGTATAAAGTCATGCTTGCATCCCAAGGCCAGGGGTAAATAGAAGTCCCTCAATTTGCTTTGTGTCTGTTTGTTTGTTGGTCAGTAGCAATCGATCAATCAATCGCTTTTAGCTAAATGCTATAAGCCAAGTGTTTAGTTAAATTTCTAGGCGGTGTAAGCATAGCCTATCATAATGATTCGATTTAGCGCCCGTGGTCCTTATTTGCTTTTGGTACTTCAACGGAGGGCGCTTATTTCTTTTTGGAAAAACATCCGAATTTTCATGAGAGTGGGGGCGTTTTAGGTTTATTAGAATGGGGGCGTTTACTAGAATGGTAATAGGGGCGCTACATAGAATCATTGCGGTCATTCTCAGACGGCCCAGGGTCACTCGTGTCACGCACTCTCTCGTGTCACGAGTGACCCTGGACTATCTGAGAGTTAGGCTCAGTGATTTAACACTGCGTAGCAAAACGTAGGCAGTTTGTTACAATCTTGTGACTTTCATGCTAAAGTTGCTCGAGAATTTACTAAAATTAGACTGTGACTTTGCCTGTACCCAACTGTGGATCAAATGAGTGGTTGTCCTGTCTAGATTCAAACTAATGCTATTATGCATCTATCAATGTTAAGCCAGAGGGGAGGGGGGGGATCCCGGGCATATGTGGGGCATTTGACTTTTCAGAAGAATTTTTGGTCAAAATCCCCACTGTGGGGCCCCAAAACTTGGTCAAATGAGATCAAATGTGCCCAGGTGTTCCATCAATTCATATTGAAAATGAGTAGTGAGAAGTAGTGTTTTCTACACTGGACTATGTGACTTGGTCCCATTCCTCTGCTAAAAGTGCAAACGTCCCCACCCTAGAACCCAGATTCTTAGTCAAATTCCCGAAGGTGGGGAAGGTAACAGAGGTCAAATTCCTCACATATCCCCCTCCCCTGCCTCTCGGGCTTAACATTGATAGATGCATTAATAATCAACAGCAATCTGTCGAAAGAAAGTGAGAGGCACACCCAAAGACTTCGTTTGGGCTTGTCAAGCTTAGAACCCAGAAGAATACCTGTGAAAGTAGTCTATATTCTCACAAGTGACACTGCATTTTAATATTTTTCTTTTGTTGGTACTCTTAGGAAAATGGTGTCACGTTGAGAGATATGATGTCCCAGAAGAATATGTTCAAGTTCTGTTGGCAGATATGCCTAACGCATTTCTCAACAGCACAAGAGAGAGAAGACACTTACGTCCCCCCGTATGGAAAGACACTGCCAAAGTCATGCACTATCGAACCTATGAAATTGGGGACATAGTTGCCGCCCTAGGTCAACAAAATGGTGTGACATTGCAATTGAAGAAGTCTTACCTTGGAGAAAAAGAGGTGTCTGAATGTCCCCAGGATGATGGCAGAACAGCACTGGAGGTAACCAAGGCAAAAGCACACGGCCAAGCAACAAAGCGATCACCAACACTGCAAATCCAAATTGTCATTGGGCGTGGTGAAGGGAGGGCCACGAGAGAATTCGAAATAATTTGGTGGCCAGAAATGTTTTCGACTAGTAACCATGGAAAACTAACTCTGCGTTTCTATGTTTCCAAAGTTGTGTTTTGACATAACATTTCGTGAATATAAAACAAATAAACTGTTTCTGTTATGCTATAAAATTATTATTTTGACCAAAAAGCATACTGTATGTACAAAAAAAAAAACAATATTTAAACAGTTATCATTGAAGCTCCAAATTACTGCTTGTACAGGTGGTTGAAAATATTTCGAGATAACAAATTTAACTTTGAATTGAAAAGACAAAGTTTGAACTGAATAATCTATAATTTGTCCATTTGGTTATATTTTGTCCTCAGATAACAACAGTTGAAACTGAGCTGACTACCCAATAAAGACGAAACCGAGTTTGCAATTAGTGCGTATTCTATTGGGGTTATATTCTGTCCTCAGATAACAACAGTTCAAATTGAACTGACCACCCAAAGAAAAACAGAACCGAGTTTGAAATTAGTGCGTATTCTATTGGGGTTATATTCTGTCCTCAGATAACAACAGTTCAAATTGAACTGACCACCCAAAGAAAGACAGAACCGAGTTTGAAATTAGTGCGTATTCTATTGGGGTTATATTCTGTCCTCAGATAACAACAGTTCAAATTGAACTGACCACCCAAAGAAAGACAGAACCGAGTTTGAAATTAGTGAGTATTCTATTGGGGTTATATTCTGTCCTCAGATAACAACAGTTCAAATTGAACTGACCACCCAAAGAAAGACAGAACCGAGTTTGAAATTAGTGCGTATTCTATTGGGGTTATATTCTGTCCTCAGATAACAACAGTTCAAATTGAACTGACCACCCAAAGAAAGACAGAACCGAGTTTGAAATTAGTGCGTATTCTATTGGGGTTATATTCTGTCCTCAGATAACAACAGTTCAAATTGAACTGACCACCCAAAGAAAAACAGAACCGAGTTTGAAATTAGTGCGTATTCTATTGGGGTTATATTCTGTCCTCAGATAACAACAGTTCAAATTGAACTGACCACCCAAAGAAAGACAGAACCGAGTTTGAAATTAGTGCGTATTCTATTGGGGTTATATTCTGTCCTCAGATAACAACAGTTCAAATTGAACTGACCACCCAAAGAAAGACAGAACCGAGTTTGAAATTAGTGAGTATTCTATTGGGGTTATATTCTGTCCTCAGATAACAACAGTTCAAATTGAACTGACCACCCAAAGAAAGACAGAACCGAGTTTGAAATTAGTGCGTATTCTATTGGGGTTATATTCTGTCCTCAGATAACAACAGTTCAAATTGAACTGACCACCCAAAGAAAGACAGAACCGAGTTTGAAATTAGTGCGTATTCTATTGGGGTT
>JAHPZR010033659.1:0-5000 GCA_019787425.1 Platygyra sinensis | reverse complement strand
AAATGTACCAATAGCATTGGAATTCTCAGTCAGAATAGATCAAGGTCTCGCTATGGCAATTACCATTTGAGGCAAAAAGCTACTAAAATCTATTCTTAAATGTGTAAATTTATTTTAATGTGAAAAGTTTCTTTCATTTATTAATTCAAAAAAAATGGTCCATCCCTTTTTACATACCTTTAGCATCTTTCAGGTTGACTGTTTCTTGTCTTGTGCCAAAGTCCCGTACAAATGCTCCTCTTTCAAGAATTACGTTAATGAACTACAAAATGGAGCAGTAAATTAAGTCATTAATTCATAACTTTAGTACTGGTACTCTATAACCCCATATGCAAGAAATAAAACTGTTCAACCACCAGCAAGGCTAAGATAAATAGGAGACTGAAAAAGGGCAGGGGAAAAAAGTTCAACCCGATCAATTTGGAATGCCAAATTGAATAAGAATAGCAACAACTGTTGTAATATTGCTCCATTCTTGAATAGCTGCTATTCTTACATGTACATGTATTCAAATCTGTGATCCAAGTTAATAAAATCTGACTTTTGTGTCCCTGCCTGAAAACAAAAAAAGGTTTACACTACTTGAAGCTTAACACTAGCTTGCTCAGTAACAGACTTGCAAAACACTAAGGCATGTCTTAGCCTATTTTCTTGTGTTACTTTCATGATGCCATAACCAGTCTGGAGTCATAAGTAGAATGAAAATCAGAAGAAAATGATTTTGTCAAGCTTTAAAAACTCTGCTTATGAAAATGATTTCTGATTTCAACTAGCTAAGGTCTAAGGGGCTTTCACACTGGCAGCTCAGATTAATTATGACTCTCACTTTGACTACATCACTATTGAAAACCATGAGACTTGCCCCTTTGAATTAGGATCATGATAATCCAGTGTCAATCAGGCAGTTAACTTCACAAATAAGACGCCTAATTAGTCAATATATAAATTTCTGTTTGTCCCATGCACCCATAAAATAAAATAAAATATCTATCAATAAAGTTCAGACACGTACCATTATCCTCTCCTCGAAGAAGTAACATAATTCAAAATTACTTGTTCTGCAGAACCATGGCATTCTTGATAGTATTTCTCCACTTTATTGGGTGGTAAGGATCCTTTCACTATCGTTTCAAAATTTTTGAGAACTTCTCTTTCGGTGGATCTTGAAGGAAGAAAAGATTTTATTTAGCAAAATTTTAAATTCCTCTATTGTAATCCTTTATTTTCTGAAATTGATGTGACATGTTATACAATTATACCTTCATATCCAAATAAAACATTTTTGGTTTGATCTCCTGCTAATATTCCTTTGGAATTTTCCCCTTGATAAAAACAGCAGGCATAAAAAAGGTTGTAAACTAGTTTGCATTCACATACCTGAGAAAGAGGCCACATGTATGTTTTGCTTGTCTATTGCAGTCTGTTGACCTTTTCTTTCCTTCACTGTTACACGTTTAAACTCTCTGCAACTTTCTGGTCCATAATCAGACAATGCCTCATTCAGCAAGTCAAGGCTTCCAATTCGATATGCAAACAAGCCTAAAGACCCCAACAGTTGCTCACAGTTTCGCATTTCACAGTGTAATGAACAAAGATTGATGGTACTCAAATCTTCCTCCAGTAGAAAATTTAGGTCATCTCTGAGTCCTGAACACCTGAGAAAGACGACATACTGGTAGTTCCTTTGATATTTTCTAAATGTACATGTTAAATGCAAAAAAATTAGCAAAACTTTACTAACAGCTTTCAGAGTCTTGCATGACAAAATACAAACATTATTTGAATTGGGATGGAATCTACACTTAAATCTACACTTAAATCTTGAAATTTACCCATTCTGACAAGTGCAGAATACTCTGTTGCAGTGTGCTTTTGATTTGTCATTTTGATATTTAGTGGCTAGCTGATCAGTGGGCTCACTTCAGAGATTCATTAGGACTCCAAAATCAAAAGATTATTTCATCACTATTAAGACCTTGATGAAATAATTACCTTCCTATGTTAGCTTTTGACCTTAAACAGTCCACACAGGTTTGATCTGCTTCAGCCCCATGGGTCGTGCATGCCTGTACATGAGAGAACCAAAATAAAAACGTTCTAAATAATGTCAAAGCATTTTTTTAACACTAGTACTACACTTAACAAATAGAAAACTTGTACCATGTTTCTATCGAGTTATAGAAACACGAGTGGAAGTTTGGGAGAATGAGAAATGCTGTGGGAACACGAGCTGCAGGTGAGTGTTTCCACAGCTTTTTCAAGTTCTACCAAACTTTCACAAGTGTTTCTATTAAACTCGACAGAAACACGGAGTACATGTTTTCTATTTCTTTTAGAAAACACTGCGTCAAGAAAAAGGAAAACAACTTGTTAACTTTTGTTATCAAAAAGTAAATTCTTTTTGCTGGCGTCATCACTTCATCAACAGCGCGCACTAGTTCTGTGTCTCCATCGACTTATACAAACATGATTTTTAACCAATCAGTGCGCATACTTTCTTAGGACTGTTTTCTAAAATGATATACAGTATTAATTAAAACCATTATCCACCACCTCACAGTCTATTGGTGGGCTTTTCTGAATGAACATTTTGCAAATTAAATTTCAGTGAGAACTAAATTTAGAAGTAAAGCCCCGACCCCCAATTTGACTTCACTATATTAATTGCCTTATCACTGATTACTGGATCTTTCAATAGGAATGTTTTTTATGGTCTGTATATTAATCTGCCCATAACCAGTGTCCCTTCAGACTATTGACAAACAAACATAGTTTACGTAACTGATAACTGTTTAATACCCTAATGGCATCACAAAATGCACAGCATTCTGTATCAAATCCTCTTCCACCCAAAACAAAGTCTTCATCATCTTTTTTGTTGAGCAGTAGCAAGAGGGCTTTGTAATCAAGCGTCACTTCAATGAAGAAATAAAAGAACAAAAAATTAAAATTCCCTGCTGTATATACGTAGTACTGACAATAAAACTGTAATGTTTCACTGACAGTAAACAACAATAAAGTCATGCTCTGTGGATTGTATTTTACAACTCAGCTGGATCTGCTTTTAAGTAAATAATGAACTTACATCTATTTTGGTCCTATTTCCATTCTTGAGTAACCAGATTAGTCCTTTTAATTTTGATTAATGCCCAAGATGATCTAGTACAAGTAACTGTTATAGTTTTTAAGCACTATGCAACCATGATCATGAATTGCAAAGTGGATTCTTGACATGAATTGTGTTGCTGAATAGCCACTAAGTACTATTCTGTACCTGTGAACTTGATATTGTAGCTTTTGCCATCCACCTGAATGCCATGTTGCTTGATATGGTTCTTTTGGCAATTGAGATTTCTTAACAGCTGTTTAAGATTACCTCTAATTCAGGACAAAAACAACTATAAAGAGCAATACATGGGAAGCAGAAATTTATTGACTTGTAGTATTGTAAACCACCCACTTGGTCAAACTTCAATAAATTCCTAGATGAAGTCCTCAAATATGAACCCACAACATCACTGCCTTAGCTATAGAGAATAATCATGATTCCTACATGTCTGGTATATTTTGCATATTACATGACTTACCATAAAATTCCAAAAATAAGCCCTGGGGTTTATATTTTTCAAAGGACCTTTTTGAGGGGTTTAATTTTGGAAGGGGCTTATATTCGGAGGGGCATATTAAAGGAGGGAAATTTACGTTGCAAAATTGGCTGGGCTTATAATTGGAGGGAAATTTGTGTCAAAATTTTTGAATGTGCAACTGGTAATATTAGAGGTTTTGGCTGGAAACTCATAACAAATTAATTTCTCTGAAAATGCCAAATTTAAACACAACGGCGATAAACTTTATTAGAACAAAAATACAGTAAAAACGATAACATAGTTCAGGCTCAAAGTTCAAGATAACTATCATAATGACAGCTCATACTGTTCTTCATCAGTTTCCTCTGCATAAGGTGAAAAGCGAGGAGCAACAGAGGGAGTTTGGGTTCAGGGTGGCGGGCTCAAACTTCCTTGCAAATACTTTGTTTGCGGACCGAAGGCGCGAGTGAAGAACAAACTGCGTAAAAGACAATAAACTTCAACCCTTGTTGACTACAAATCTTTAATGCACGGAATCATTGTCGTATGATTAAAAAAGGCTTCCTGATAATGGTGATTATGTGTAGTTTACTTTGGTTTGTGTAACTGAGGATAATTTCCAAATAGAAGCCCCCAGGGCTTATTATAGGAAGTATTTTTGCATTTCAGATTTGGGGTTTTGTACCGTATACTGAGGGGCTTATACACGGAGGGGTTTATTTTCAGAATTTTACGGTACGATGGTTTCATGTACTAATCAATTTAATGTAATTCTCAGAGCAACAAGACTATCAAAAATTGATGAAAGTCAAACAGCTTCATGATTTTTGGCAAAAGCTGCACACAAATATACATAGAGGATATTACACGGTGGCGCGAAGATATGAATTTTATTTTCGAGTGGCAAAACAATATTTTACGAACGAGTGCAGCGAGTGAGTAAAATATTGTTTTTGCCACGAGAAAATAAAATTCATATCTTCAAGCCGCCGTGTAATGTTCTTTTTATTATATAGACATGCTGATGACGGCGTTTTTGATGATTTTCCGAAGATTTCCGACCACCTTCCGAAGATTTCCGAAGATTTTCCAAAATTGTTCCGAAGGCCAGACGAACGTTCCCGAACATTTTCCGAAGATTTCCGACAATTCCCGAAGATTGCCGACGACTTTCGAGGAAGACCCGAAGATGTTTCGATCATACACCAACGAATTTAAGTACAATTTCAGAGACAAACACAAGCAAAAGGCGGGAATCGTGACGTCATTGAACGATATGACACTCACAAAGGTGACATACGGAAAATACGCCACTCGGGTCCCGGATGAAGTGGCATATGGAATCTACGAGTGGTTTAGTTCCCAGTAAAACACTCCTGTCTATATAATAACGCGGAATATTTGATGCATAGT